>RJWJ010006598.1:0-61654 GCA_004363605.1 Indri indri | reverse complement strand
TGACGACGAGCCATTATTTCCTGAGTCAGTGTATTATAAGATACTGAGAGGCTTCCCTTTAGCAGCAGCAAGAGGTATTCTGGGCAATTTACTATACTGGTCCTGATTCACCTTGCATGGAAGCTGAGATCAAAGGGTGTATCATTTTCCTAGTTTAATTCCATTTTCTGATTATGCTTTCCAATATTTATCTAAGCTCTAACCAATTTCCTGTTAGTTTTTCTTTTTTTTTTCAAGTTAACTGATTTATTTAGCACACACTTACTGAACTATTTTCTTCCACTCAGGCTCGATGAAAGCCCAATTTTGAGTTAAATAACACTCTACGTTAATAAAGGTCTTAGCAAAACTTTTTGGTTGAGTCTATTGTTATACCAAACAACGAGAGAAACAGAGAGAGAGAGGCGCAGAGCTCATCTCTGAACTTAGAATCTAGTATCCATCATAAAAACTTTCACAAGCTAGACTATAAAGGCACAAGTTGGGAATAACATTAGACTGTCTGAAGAACTGTATGTTGCAACCTACTTGTCCATGTACTGTTATTTCTCTTCAATAGATGTTTTGAGAAAATTCGGTATTATATCTGTTGACCATAATGCTAAAATATATGATACTTTAAAATTTATTGTCTCCAGTTCCCTTACTAGTAAACCATGACGATAATTTTTGTGCCTTTGGCCATGTAATCATATTTTTGAGATTTCAAAAGAGAAGATCTCTCCTTTATGTGATAGAAGTTGAGGTCCAGAAGGGACTGCACATGGAATTTGTCCAGATCAGCAGAAATAACCAGCAAAACCCCAAAGGGTATACAAATCCAAAAGTCATTAATTTCCTGTTAGTCGGATCTGGTTTGCAAATTTCAGAAACTGGTTCAGCTTTTACCAGAAGACTTGTGTTGGGATCTACCTCTGAAGATCATATCACTCTATGAACAGCCAAAAGAGGTAATGTTTGAGAAAGGGTAGCTACTTGAGCTTTGTTGCACCATGAATCTGATTAATTTTTAGATGAAGACATTATAAACTGCTGTGAATTATAAAATTTCATTATTTTTATTCAGCTCTGTTTTTTAATTAACTATTTGTATTCCTAGTCATGATGTTTAGTCAGCATGACTCCTAGTCAGCATTTTTAGAAGTGTAACTACCAAGACTGGTAAGACATTACTAAACATATTTATAAGAAATTGGGCAGGCCAGTAAGCTTTTTGCTGTCAGTTTCTTGATATAAGAAATAAATCATGGATCTTAATCATCTCTAATTTCTCTTCCAGCTCTAAATTTCTATGATTTTTTGCTAAATAAATAAACCTGATTTCTTCCACATTTCTTAATTAGTCTTGAGGTAGTGCCCGCAAACTGCTGGATTTTATTCAGAACAATGAGACTGCAATGAAATGATTCATGATGTCTCTAAATCAGTGCAGACATATTCACATATCATTTAACATAAAAACTCGCTTTTACATTACTATAAAATAGTCATTGTGTTTGTTTTACTACTAAATATACAACTGTAGAAATGTCTGAAACTGCACACTTGTTCTCAATCCAGCAGCACACATGGTGAAATCGGAAACAACACACCTGTTACCCTGTGCAAGAAACCAGTACTACACTGAAGTTCCTTCCCCAAGAATAAAAAAGAGGAGGAACACTTTACTTCAATCAAGAATATTCATTGATTACCAGATCTGTGCAAAATATTTTGCTGAGTGTTGCACCAAACGCCACACAGTCTAGCCTTCAAAGGACTTAAAAAATTGATAAGAGGAATAAAGCAAGCATTTATTCATTTCTTCCTTCCTTCATTCATTCAAGCTTTATTGATTTATTATTTACTATTGTTCACAGAGTTTGCATTCTAAAACACGTAGGCAAAGAACAAACCAGAGATAGTCCTAGTATAATAAATGCTAGGCAGACAATCCACTCAGCAATGTGATCAACAGTTTCAGGATGATTTCTTTACATTGGCTGGTCAAGCAAAGCCCTACTGTGGAGATACCGTTTAAGCTCAGATTCAATGTCAAGAGGGAAATAGCTCTCTGAAGATAAGAAAGGTGCATTTGAGGTAGGTCAAAATCTCTTTCAAAGAACCTAAATTTTTAAAAGTGTTTAACCTATCTGAGAACTAGTCAAATGACCAGTGTTCTTGTAATGTGAGCTGAGGTCAAGAAGGGCAAAAGACAGATCTTGTAGAGATGTGTATGCATAAAATATTTGGATTTATTCTAACATTAAGATAAACCACTGGAGATATTTAAGTAGGTAAGTGCCATAAATTTTCTTCCAAAATATTTTTCAGATTTCCCTGTGGAGAATGGATTAACAGAAAGGAGACCTGTTAGGTTTCTTTAGTAAATTCAGAAGAAATGATGATAAAAGGATGACGAAATAATGGAATTACAATGATAAAACTAGGATAAAATGAGGTTGGCTTTGGAGATTGTCAGTGGAGCTGAAGCAAAGTGGACAGATTGGGATATATTTTGAAGGTGAATTTGGTGATACTTGTTTGGATGTTGAGGTTGAGAAGAAGTAAGAAAAAGCAAAGGAAGGATAACTCCTAGATTTTGGCTTTAGCGAATATATAGATGATGATGCTTTTTATTGAGTTGAGAAGGAGTGAGGGAGACCATGTTTGGGGGTTCAGTTTTGACTATATTAACTTAGACATGACCTTTAAATATCCAGGTAGAGTTACAGAGTAGGCACGCAATTCTATAGTTAAATTAGCATGAGGTTCATTATACAAATAAGTGGATTCGAATGTGTTGAGCATTATGTTTAAATAAAACATAAAAAGCTTAAAAATAGTTATGTTTACTATGTTCTTTTCAGAGTAAAAATTGATGAGTTTGTACAACACTCCTTAGCCCGATGACTTGTTTGGAATTGAAGGAAAGGAGTTGACTTTTGTTTAATGCCCTATGTTCTGATATGTACCAGGTAGCAATTTAATTTTTCTCATTTAATCCTCAGCGACATTTTAAATGGATTTCCCAACTTGATGGAGGAAGAAACTATAGTCAGAGAGGTTGGGAATGTTGTTAAAGAACTCTCTCAGTTTGGAATTGAGGACATTGAATTTGGAATGCTTGGAGCTTAGCCTCAATATCCCTTCCCCACTGCACCCCAGTGTTCTATCTGCTATTGTCTTCATACCTGCTGGCCACAGTTTTAACTCAGTCTTCCCTTTTTGAGACTACTCAGAAAGTCAATTTGTGATTCCCTGTTATTTGCTTCCCTTTTCCGTTTTATTGAAGGAAGAGCTAAATAATTAGCTTTATATAATTATCTTTGATTGCATGTATAATTAGTTTATAATGAGTAGAAGGGATGTTTTCACTTCAAAAGAAAGTGACATGGAATTCATCAGATGGCATTATAATAAACATAACAGTATCAGTTTTTCAGCATAAATATGAAATGTCCTGGAGTTCTAATTTGATTTTCTTTAATGTCAGAGAGGAGCCGCTTTCCATTCTCTTAAAAAAAAAAAAAAAAAGATTCCTTTGTCCTCCCAAAATATATTTTTGGTTATGTCGGATAAATTAAATAATCAGCAAGTATTTCAGTGTCCGCTTTGTGTCTATTGAATTATATAATATATGTATGATGCATACTACATAAATATTATTCTTTTCAAAGCATTTCTTTGGCAATGGCAGAAACTTGCTTCCAATAATTTAAAACTATTTTTCAAGAGAGATCCTCTGATAGAGTTGGTATGCTTTGCAAAACCAACTATTTTAAACAAAATATTTAAACAGAGTTTTCTAAATATTGGCTCAATGTAGTTTCTTATCTTACCTTGGCTAAAAATCAGCAAAGTGAGTCAAGGTGCTAGATTTGACTGCATTTACACCTCAACTTTAGAGCCATATAAGGCTGATCTTTGAATACATTTTATTAAAATATACATGAGCAGATTATATATGAGGACTGTCCAGAAAGTATCCAGCCATGTACTATATGTACTATGTCTTGCAAACCGTTCTCATTCTATTAATAATGGCTGAATACTTTCTGGGCAGCCCATGTGTGTGCGTGTGTGTGTGTGTGTGTGTGTGTGTGTATTTGGAAATATTTTGATAACAATTGTTATCAATACAAGACATAATCACAAAAACTCTATTTCAAAACTTTATTATATCCTGGTATATAAAAATTGAAATTTTTGAAATTCAAAATATTTCCCAGAATTAGCTTTTTTACTAACATAAAGTTTTTCTGAAACTTGTCATTGAAGGAAATAACTTATAGGTAACATTACTCAAAATCAATTTGAGGCCAATGGTTAAAATTGAAAGGTATAGCATTGAGTAGATTTTTATACAAGTCCATAAATAAATATGATCAAATGATTCCAAAGCTTTTTAAGGCTATGGTAAACTTGAATCAACGTTTAATTAGATCATTTGGATATCTCTTAGGGGACGGGTTAAACTTAGCCTAGGGAGAAATTTGTCTTTGGATGAAATCCCAGTCTTTTTAATCCCCCCTATGTGTTCTCACACACATTGTTCTAGGGAAGAATTGTTATTCCCTGAGTTTACAGTTAGCTTTTCTGTATTTTATTTGACACTACAGAAAATGCTTAATTACCATTTCCGTGACCCAAGAATACCCAGCAGCTTACACAGATCCTAATTTACTTATGAGAGCAAAATTGATATAATTCTCAAAGTGCCAGAGCATAAGCATTTAACAAATAATCTGATGCACTTTCTTTTACCTAAAGGTTTATTCAGTACATTCCCCTTTCAGCAGTCTTTTGCTTTGAGTAATATTGGCTATATCTAGTGTTTTTATTTCAATAAAAATTTTTATTTAATAAGCTATTAAGTGCCTTCTCATGCTAGGCTCCTGGACTCGGAACTAAGTATACATTGACTAACAGATTAAAGTGGTCTTTATCTTCATAGAATTTACAAACTAATTTCAAGGATAAAAGAAAAAATTACATGTGTGTGTGTATATATGTGTGTGTGTGTGTGTGTATAATTAGAAACTCTGATAAATGACTAGAATAGCAAATAACCAGAGCATTATACAAACAAACAACAGTAAAAGTATTATTGAAAGATGGGTAATCAAAAAAGCCCTCTTTAAGATTATATTTAAACTAAGACCTCAGGGATGAAAGCAATCTACCCATTCAAGTGTGTGTACAATGAGTATTTGGGGAAAAGAGATTGGTGAAAAATTATTCAGACAGAGTGAATTGTTTGAGCAAAGATGCACAAATAAAAAAAAAGCTTGGTGTTTTAGAGAAATTGGTAAGAGGTAAATATGACTGGGGTATGGCAATTAAAGGAGAGACATACACAAGATATCTGAGATATATTGACAGGGTCAGAAGATGATAGGTGACATTTTAAGTAGGGCAGGGACATAAACTCTAATGCTCTTTTTATTAATAATACTTTAGAGTGATGAGTTTTACAAAAAATGTTTCAATATGACATTCATTTTAGGTAGGCAAAAAGTTGTAAAAAATGAAAGGGGCTGATAGACTGATGCTTTGAGGTGCCAGAGACCATGCAGACATGGTGATTCACTAGAAGGACTCACAGGACTGTACTCACCTCAACACAGCAAGCATGCACAGCAGGATCAGTAAGGAGAAGGGACACAGGCAGAATCCGGAGAAGTTCATGTGTAGGCTGCCTATGCTCTCCCTCCTGGGTGAGGCCATCCCAAGGCATCTCCACCTCCAGTAGTGAAAGGTAATTACACGTGAGCAATGTGCCTGCCTAGGGAACCATGTTTGAGATTGAGTTCAAGGTCTTTATTGGGGTATGCTCACGCAGACACAAACAGCCACAGCTTATGAAATTCTAGACTCCCAAAAGGAAAGCAGACGTTCAGTGACCCAGGTATGCAAAACAACCTTATCAGTGAATCAAACTTTTTAAAGGCTGTTTTTAATGCTAGCCATGAGGCAAACATGCAAGAAAACCTTCTATAGATAACTGCTTTCATCTTGCTATGATGGGATGAGTTCAAAGCATCCGAGAAAAGGACATTCGGAAGTGTACGAGTTGATTCCCCAAAGCTGGACGTGCTACAACTTTTCCTACAAAGTCTAGTCAGAATTCAAGCCCATCTCAAAGTCAACCTTCTCTACATATTCATCCTTCTCTCGTTGAACTCTTCATGCCTTGCAACCATGCAGCTATTATTTCTATTATTATTATAATATTTAACACAGCACCACGTATTATATTTCTTAGTTATTATGTTTCATTTTCATCCCAAATTATGAACCTTCTCATGAAAAGGATCAATTTCAATTATAACTTTTCAGTTCCCTTACTTCCAGTAAGAGAAGAAGCCATGGAAGTAATTGCAGGATGAATAAGTAAAAGAAGTGAGAAAAATGTAGAACAAATGGGCAGAAATTTCTGTTTCCTTTGCATTTTTATTTATTTCTATGTGGTTAGAATATATCAATGCTGAAATCTTCAAAGGAGTAAAACCATACTGACTGAAATCATTATTATGACCTATGTTGCCCAGGATCACAATGCATAACATCTGTACACGTTATCATTTGCATTTTCACGATATGTTTTGCATTTTGATTCACTAGTATATAGGTATCTTAAAAACAAAAGAGTTAAATTTATTTCCAAAGAGAAAATAAATAACCATTTGGAGAAACATCATATTGAATTGTGCAGTTGGTTTTGTTATTATTTTATCTCCTAGTAGCAAAGCGAGCATATTTATTATTGTTTTAAACTTCACCAGCCACCCCGATGGTTTCCTATGTTTGTTTATTTTGGGTTGTGGTTATGATTCCTAAAAAAATGCTTACAGATCTCTTCAAGTTTCATACTACTTTTAGAAAGGTTATATCCTCTGAAAGTAAGAATTTATAGTCTTGTGAATAGTCTAAAATTTATACTACTCACAAAATAGGGTAGCATGTTTGACAAGACCAGTGATGGAAATAGATTGTGTTACAATGAAATTAATCCACATCTATCCTGCTTTTATTGAAGGCATAAATATCATGTCCTAAAAAACAGTGCCTCTTCCTAGCACACCAGACCTTGGAATTACCACAAAGTCTATAACAATAGTGGTGGGTGGACACATGACAATTAGGAAGTGGATTTCAACCACTAAACCATTCACAAATATTACAGAAAATGCCTTCAGAAATAAACCATTGGTTTTCCCAACCAAAGACCGAATGCATAACTTAGAAGTTCAACAGCTTTTTTTCTATTTTACTATGGGCAAAAAGAATTTGAGAGTTGAATAAACATCAATCAATTTGATCAATTTAGATACCTATACAAATAATTTAAGCAAAATGTCTAATGTTTCCTTAATTGCCGATCACTTTTTAACTTAATTTTATGAAAGTAATTTCAGATGCTCTTTTTCCCTGCACCTAGGTTGCTTCCTGTGCCTATAGTTCAGCTGAACAGTATAATTGTTATGAGCTAAGTAAACTCAGGCAAACTTTGGTCCAAATCTCTATTGAGATTTGTACAACTTTAGTAATTTTATGTAATATCCCTAAACCTCAATTTCCTTATATTTGAAATGGCATAATTATATTCATCCCAGCAGCTCTTACAAGAACTAGACATAACCTGTATGAAATGTGTAGCAGAGTACCTGGTATTTGCAAGTCTTAGCTATGTATGTTAGAAAGTAGTGGTATTATTTGCAGCAGTTTTGCCAGTATATATGTTGGGATCAAATTGTCCATTTCTGCAATAAATTGTGACTTTTTTTATACTTCATAAGTAAGTATTTGTTGCTGTGGGCTTAGCATCTGACTGATATTAGGGCTGAGATTGAGCTATTTTCTCCACTTTTCTCTGCTGCAGTGCTAGCTAATGTGACAGCTTTATAGGTTAATAGAAGAGGAGAGAGAATGGCAGTACTAACTTCAACTGCCCCTTTATTCAGGGAAGCAAGTGACTTCCTGAAGACCACTGTGTATGAATGGGCACCTCTGAATGCAAGGAAGGCTGAGAATGAATTTTGGATTTCCAAGCTCCATTGTAACAGCAGTAAATAAAAGAATTTGAGAATGTCTTCCAGCCACTTAGACAGATAGTGTTTCTTCAGTTCCAGGTACTGTTTGAAGAACTTTACTTGCATTAACTTATTTATTCCCTTCAACAACCTAATATTATCCCTATGTGGTAGATACAGCTATAATTTTCATTTTACAGATGAAGATCTGTAGCACAAGGAAGTTAAATTAAGTTCTCAAGGTCACATAGATTGTGGTGGGCTTCAAACAGTCTGATTTCAAAGTCTGGACCCTTAAATAGCATGGTCTACTGCCTCTCCATGAACAGAGTAGTGACACTGTTTGCCAAGGAGTCACAGCAGCAGGAGGATCAGGCCCTGCTCTGAGGGTTACAGGGACCCAAACTTGAACAATGCTGACAGAGTAGTAATTTCTGTAACAATCAGGTTTTATGATCAGATTCTCCTAGAAATTTAACTCTTATTCTCTGCTGTGGTTCCTGGATGGTTGCTGGAAATATATCTTTAGAATATGACTTGGCCTATAAAATATTTTATCCATTTAGGGGAAAAAAAGAAGAATTATATGGGTCTCAAAGAGGAAGATGTCATGAAGAACTTGAAAATTTATGAGATATAAATATTAGATAACTCTGTTAGTATGTAAAGCATTCTTAATATGAAAAAATTTAGAGATCATAACAATGGAGATGTTGGTTTTTATGCCTCCCTTTTCCTATAAACAGATTAAGATTTTTCTGCTTTCAAACACAGACATTTAAAAATTTACATTGCCTTTGCACTTACTTAGTTTAGATGAATTTAATGTGCTGCATTTCCTTGCGCATCACATAGCATATTCCTCAATTTTTTTAAATTAAGAGTCAACGAACAAGTAAGGTCCTGTACCAGTTATTAGTTGCTTTGTAACAGACTGTACAAACTTAGTGGCTTAAAACAACAACATTCATTTGTTTTGCTCATGAATCTGTGAGTACAATAGGGATTCATGGAGTATTCCCATCTCTGGTCCATGTGGTTTCACTTAGGATGTGAGGTCTTAAGGGTGTTATTGAAAAATGGCTTATTTACATGGTCAGCAACTATTAATATATGTTAGTCAATGGCTTGGAGCTCAGCTGGAGCTGAGTTCCTCCCTACCCCTGTCTCCACATATGTACTGGGCTTTTTCCCTGCATGATGGATGGGTTCTAAAGGTGAGTATCCCAGGAGAGTCAGTATGAAGCTTTATTGTCTTTTATGGCTTAGCCTCAGATGTTATTAGGTTATTAAATATGAAATGTACCGATTTCAAATCAAAAGTTTAGTTTATTATATCTCAAACAAAAAGCGGTACAATTAATCAAAGTATGTGTCTAGACTATCGACATAGTTTCGCCACCTTAATGGTAGGTAGCTTGTTTATGCCAGCAGTGAAGAAGCCTGGACAGTGAGTGGCGATAAAATTGCCAAAGGCATTTTCCACAGCTTGTTGAGAATTGAATATTTTTCCTTGAAAGAAGAGGTCCAAAGCCTGGAAAAAGTGGTAGACAGTTGGTGTAAGGTCTGGCGAATACGATGGATGACAGAGGGGTTCCATGTCCAGCCTCTGTAGTTTGAGCAGCATTGTTTGTGTGACATGTGATCGAGCATTGTCTTGCAAGAATATTGGCCTGTCTCTATTTCTCATTTTGTCCAACTGGTTGCAGTAGACATCCGCTGTAATCGACTGACCAGGTTTCATGAAGCTGTAGTGGATAATACCAGCTCTGGACCACTAAACAGGCACCATTAGCCTTTTTTGATGAATATTAGATTTGGGGCTCCATTTTGGCACTTCATTTTTATTCAACCATTGTGCCCAGTACTTCCAATTGTCAAAAAGAATCCATTTTTCATCACACATGACAATACAGTGTAGAAATGGTTCGCCTTTATGTTGTGACAGCAAAGAAATGCAAGCTTCAAGACGATTTCTCTTCTGATGCTCGTTTAGTTCATGTGGAACTCATCTATCCAGCTTCTTTACCTTGCCGATTTGTTCCAAATGGTCCAATAAATGTTGTTGGAATAATAATGTCAAACCTTCTGCTAGTTCACACATAGGCTGAGATGGATTGTCTTCCACTACAGCTTTCAGCTCATCATTATCCACCTTAATCTCAGGTTTCCTACGTGTCTGATTTTCAAGATTAAAATCACCAGAATGGAACTTCTCAAACCATCCACGTGCTGTGCATTCATTAGCCACATCCTTCCCAAACACTTCATTGATATTTTGACAGTCTGCACTGCATTGATTCCATGACGGACCTCATATTCAAAAATAACACGAATTTTTGACTTATCCATGGTTTCACAAAAACTGCTCTAAAAAAAATTTTTTTTTGAAAGATAATCACAAGCCAAACCATGTGTTTGAATGAATGAGGTCGTACCTTCACAATAAAAAACAACAACAACAAACAAACAAGAAATATCAAAGTGAAATGTCAGAGATATCAACTGTCAAAGTTAGTACTTAAGGAAATCGGACATTTCATACTTAATAACCTAATACAATTGCATTACTTCTGCCATATTCTATGAATCTAGGAAGTCACACTGACCTATCTATGTTTAAGGGGAGGGCACACAGACTTCATCTTTTGATGGGAGAATGGAAGGGATCTATTGAGAAAAGAAATGTGATGTAGCCATTTTGTAAAGTACTCAACTTATCTAGAGCTTTCACTGATTATGTTCCCACCTTTCCCCCCTAATATACATAATAATACTTTACCCTGTCTTTCGAATTTGGTTATTGAAATCACTATCCACCAAGATGTTCAAACTGCGATCTTTTAAATCATTGTAGACACTGAGTAAGTAATCTATATTTAGTTATAGGCAGCAGTGATATTAAAAATGTTTAACAGCTGCAACTACACAGGCCCTAACCCATCAGAATAAGAACCAGCCATAAACAACCACTACAGCTGCACAGGTACATATCATCTGAAGATTAGCTCTGCTTATAAAAAATAATTAGTTTGGGAAACCGTATATTGGTTTTATAAATATTTAATATTATTATAAATAAAACAATTGACTTCCATTCTATAACATTGAGTGCTTTGATCATTAAATTGACAATCAATTCATTAACAACTTCATAGCAGTAAGCCTGAAATGATCCATTTAATTTAAAACCATAAAGTCTCTGGCTTAGAAAAATCTTAGGAATCATCTAGCCCAATGTGATTCATTAAAACAAAATAATCTTTTGGGGATTATTGATATTAATACATTTTTACTCTAGTAAATGTAGGAAATGTAGAAAAGCAACATGAAAGAAAATAATCTGTATTCCAATATGCCAAAGATAGTTTGTAAGAACATTATAATATGTATCTCAAAATATTTTTGTATATAATATATAGACATAAAATTATTTAATAAAACTTATAACATGGCAACTAATGTTTTCTAATCATTTTTATAATAATATATTTTCAGCACTTTCTCATGCTATTAAACATTTCTCTAAAAAGATGTCGACATTTAATTATAATGGTGTGTGATAATTTATTTAACAAATTTCCTATTTTGAATATGTGATTGTTTCCAAAATTTTCCTTTAACCAATAATTAGTCAGATAGTTAGAATGAACAATAATTGATAGCACAACAAAGTGACTATAATGAACAATAAGTTAGGGTATACTTTAAAGTAACTAAAAAAGTGAAATTGGAATTTCCTAACATAAAGAAATGTTAAATGCCTGAGGTGATGGATACTGCTATTATCCTGATTAGATTAACTTGCATTTTATGCATGTATGAAAACATCCCATGTATCCTATAAAGATACACAACTATTATGCATACATAAAAATTTTAAATAAAAAATTTAAAAATAAATAAAAATAAAATGTGATAGCTATTCTAATATATATTTATGAATATCTTCCTCCATGGAATTTGCCAGAAGTAAAATTTTTATGTGGACATAAAGTAAAACTGGTAACTATTAATTCTGGGGATAAATATGGCCAAATTGCTCTTCATAAAGATTATACCAATTTAGACTTCCATCATACATGCATAGGGACAGTTCACCTAAAGCTTCCATAATACAGTTATTGTTTTCATTGTCCAAAACCTAAAAATACTAGCGACATGGCCCAGATCATAGAGATTATAGTTAGTTATATTACTGATTTTATTATAAATTTAAGTATGCAAATAAATTAAGATAATTTGTATAATCATTATTTTTAAATATCAATTTCAATTTTCTCTACAACTAATTATATTGTGTGTTATAAAGTAAAATAATGTATACTAATTTTTAAAAATAAAATTGTTTCCTTCACCGTTAGTTTGAAATCTTTTACTTTTTATACAAAAGTCTAACTTGAATTTTTACTTCTACAAAGTGTACTCTGTTTTATCTACTCTGGCTATTTCTGTTCTTTTAATGATATATGCTTACGATTATTTATGGAATTACAGCTGTTAGAGATAAAGGTCTTAGTGTAGTCATCCATTTGTTTAGTTTACAGGTGAGACTAACTACTTTGTTGAAGAGGTGTGGATATTGTTAGACCCAAGCCTTGAGTTAAATCTCTGACCCCTAGACCAATTATTTTTAATTACTCCTCATTTTTCTAATATTATTTAATTTAAAATGAATGTCTGTAGATTATAAATGGACTTAAATCTCAAGGATAAAGTCTTAAAATTTCATAAATAATATGACTGCTGCTTATTATTATTATTATCATTTATCAATGACTTACAAATGCCGGGAAATACATTAGATAATATATAATGTCCACAGAAAACTTGCAAGGTGTCAGTGGAAGCTGAGAGTTTTAACAAAGCTACACAATCAGTCAAGAACTTATGTCAAGTACTTTATGTCCAAATAAAGTACTCTTTTTGCCTGGCACCAAGCACTGTAATTTGTCACAGAGGCTACACACATGTGTTTTATACTAAAATTCAGTTAAATCAACTAATATTTGTGTAGGACTACAAACTTATAAAAATTTTGGAAATAAAGCCTTTGACATACCCAGTACCTTACATTTATGTAATACAACTGTAATAATTGGAAATGCAACATATTTCAATCTAAACTAAATTTGCCTGAAAATCAGGAGGCCTGGGACCGAATGTTACATCTCTCTCTTATTGGTTTGTGTCTTTCTGTAAATTAGGACATTTATGGTCTTTAATTTCCTCATTTTTAAAGTGAAGATTGAACTAAGTGACCCATGATATAGTTCCAATTTTTAAGATTCCTCTATTGAATAATCTCTAAATAAAGTTGAAAGTTCCATTTTGAATTACCTATTCACCTAACCTAATGATTTGTATATTTCTTTCAAAGTGGCTTTACAATCAATTTATCCATTACATATAATCTATATTTTAGTCATTTTCCACATCTATAAAATCTCATATATATTCTCCATAACTAGAGTAGAAATCATAGTTAATAATGAAATCTTTTTTTATAGTGAAGTCTTTACTTGTATTTTCTAAACTCATTTTCTACAGTAAAATAATTTGTAGAAGGTGGAAGAATGGTTTGTAAAAGGCAGCAAATTGTAAAATTTCCATTTAAATCCTGGTATAAGACCAACATAAAACAAGAAATGAATACAGAAATGAGTTTTTAAGCTATTTGGCTATATAAGTTGTCTGTATAAAAATATTTTCAGAAGGAAACAGAAGGAAAATGAATAGTACCAAATATTTTATTACTACTGCCTAACACAAAAGCAAACAGAAAAATGGAAATTATTATATATCCAGTAACAATAATCCAGTACCACACTAAGAAAAATATAAGTTAATAAATAGGTGAGTAAGTAACTCTTTACTCAAAGATTTTTTTTCATTTTATTTTATAATCATTGTGGTTTTACTAAATTTCAATTACAAATACAGTAAGTTCATTTTAGGTTACTTTTTCACATTTAAAGAAGATAAAATTAAAAAAAGTTACAAATATGGTCAATATCCTTCCAGGTATATCAATAACTATTTTAAATCATGATTAATAAACACTTTGGATGGTCTAAGTGTGCCAATTAAAAGACAGAGAAAATCAGATGAGATAAAATAAACAAGACCCATCTATGCAGTCTACAAAAAACTCACTTTAAATATAAAGACACAGGTTAAAAGTGAAGGGATGGAAAAAGATACCTTATGCTCATCCTAATCAAAAAGAAATCTGTAGTAGCCATATTAATTTTACACAAAGTAAATTTTGGAGCAAAGAACATTATCAGGAATAAAGAGGAGCATTATGTAAAGTTAAGGGAGTCAAGTCTCCAAAAATGTATAACAAAACTTAATGTGTCTGCCCCTAACAACACAGTGTCAAAATACATGAGGCAAAAAAGACAGAACTGTAAGGATAAACAGACAAATTCACTGTTATTGATGGCAATTTCAATCCCCTCTTTCAATAATGGAATGCTAAAGCTGGCAGGAAATTAGCAGGACAGAGTTGAACTGAACACAATCATCAATCAAATGGATCCAATTGATGTTATAGAATACTCCAACCAGCACACCACCACCTTCTCAAGCTCACGAGAAACATCCACCAAGATAAACCATATTCTGGACCCTAAAATACACCTTTAAAAATTAAGGAATAGAAATCATGCAAAGTATATTCTCAAACCACAGGAATTAAACTGGAAATCAATAACAGAAATACAGTGGGAAAATTCAAAACTATTTAAAAATTAAACAACACACTTCTAATAACACATGGGTCAAAAAAGAAGTCTCAAGAGAAATAAACAAATATTTTAACCTAAATATGAATGAAAATACAACTTATCAAAATTTGTGGACTGTAATGAAAGCAATGCTTAAAGAGAAATTTATAGAATTCTATATATCATAACACTCAACAATAATAAAATTTTTAAAAAGTTGAGTAATGGGTAAAAGGTCAGAATAAGCACCTCACTAAAGAAGATAGTCAAATTGCAGCAAGCATATCAAAAAATGCTCAACATCATTTGTGATTAGAGAATTGTAAATTAAAATAACAATGAGATACCACTATGCGCTTGTTACAATGGTTGAAATTTAAAACACTGACAATACCAAATGCTGATGAGAATGTGGAACAACAGTACCTCTCGTTCACTACTGATGGGAATGCAAAATTGTACAGCCACTTTGGAAGAGAATTTGGTGATTTTTAAAAAATGAAAAATAGTTTTATTATGTTATATAGCTCTCCAGGTATCTATCCAACTGAGTTAAAAACTATTTCCACGCAAACATGTGCATGGTAATGTTTATAACAGCTTTATTTGTAATCACTGCCAAATTGGAAGCAACCGAAATATCTTCAATAGGTGAACAGATAAACTGTAGTAGACCATACAATGGAATATTATTTAGTGATAAAAAGAAATGAGCTATAAATCCATGAAAAGATATGGAGGAACCCTAAATACGTATTGCCAAGAGAAACAAGCTGGTCTGAAAAGGCTACATGCTGTATGATTCCAATCATATGGCATTCTGGGAAAAGTAAAGCCATAGAGGCTGTAAAAGATCAGTGATTGCAGGTGTTCAAGAAGAAGGAGGGATGAAAAGGTGAAACATAGGGGGGTTTAGAATGGTGAAACTCTTCTATATTTACACTGTAATGGTGGATACGTGGCATTTCCATTTTTCAAAATCTATAAAATTTTGCAAGAAAAGGAATTAACCTTAATGTCTGCAAATTAAAAAAAAAAAAAATTCAGGAGGTAAGGAGATCCCAAAAGAGAATTCAGTCTGTGGCAAAATAAATAAATAAACACATAAATAAGATTGTAATCATATAATAAATGTGTAAAATAATCTGACCAAAGGAGGTGAGGGGAGATTTAATATAAATAATAAAAAATTAGATGGAGTTGCCTCTCTGTCAAATTCTGCGTTCACTTACGGTGAGTGTAGTTTAGCCCAAATGCAGGTAGAGCACGTGGGTGAAGTGCCCTTTCCATCATCCTTCCAACTGAGAGCCACTGGACTCTGGGATACTGAGTAAGCATATTTTGGCTAAAATATGTGAAATGGAGTCAAGATAAATGAACCTCTTGTATATTTGAAGTAGTCATTTTAAATACCTGCCTCAAAGAGCTCCAGGGGGATTAAACATATCATTTATAAACAAGTGTTGTGAGGAATTACCAAAATCTTAGTGCTTATTCTTATCATTGTGGCAAGACAACTCTTGAATTTTCCACCACTTGAAGACTTATTTTGGGGGGGGATAAGGGTCTGTTAGGCATGAGCATAGTGACAGGGTCAAATCTTTCCAAAGCCTGTACTTCTTTCTTCTCCATTTCCAATTCCCACCTCCCAGCATTATCCCAAATTGAAAAGGAGAACCATATCCATTGGTAGGAGAATAGTAATTACATACATAGTAACAGGGGCGGACAATCAGCTGTAGTTTCCAGACAGTTGCTCATTGCATCTCTCTTGGAGAGTCACTCAACCCAGCAGCATCCTCTTGGAAAGACTGTCTTCTCCAGCAGCATGGGTGTGCTTTTATGAAAGTCTCACCAAAATAAAGAATAAAATGGCTTTTATAAAACCCTCTGGTAAAAACTAATAAGCAAATAAAATTCTAGAAAGAAGTATCAAGGACTAAACAAGAAAATCGTCATGGCAATTAATGGGCATAATTTTCTAATGAATAAAAGACAAGTCTGAAAGGCCATTGCTATTTAGGTATTTTAATCTTCCTTTTATTAAAAATACATTACCAAATATATTGGCTTTTGCATTTTTTCTCTGCCAGTAATTTTTTGAACAACTTATTAATAGTAAAAGCAGAGCAGTCTGTCCCACACCATTCATTTATAAATTTAACCACCTTAGAATCACAACTGTTTTCGCTATGATTTATGTAATTAAAATTATAGGGAGAAGTCCCATTGGGTCATGGGTTCCTGTGCCTTCCCAGTATTAATACATGGTTCTCACTTTTTTGTAGATTGAAATAAAAATATTTCCTAAAACATTGAGAGGGCTTAGATAATTTAAAAATGTTTTTATTGACTAATTCTTCTACAATAAATAATGTTGTTTCTAAGTCTAAAACCTATGACACCCAAAAATGATTTCACGCATTATTTCCCTAGAGTTTGAGAAATTCTTAGTATCATCATGTAAAGACACTATTGCTTATGAGTAAAAATCTTGCTTTAGCTTATTCCTCATATTCATTTTTTTAATTTATTCAATAGCTACTTCCTAAGGAATACTTTAGGATGTTTACAAGGCATAAACAAGGTTTTAACAAATTGATTTCTGAATTAAAATTTCTTGAAATCAAAAATAAAACAGGATGAGAATTTGTTTTCCTCCTTAGCAGTCTGAAAGATAGTCATTGCAGATGGGGATTTTTAAACTAAATGAGCATACATATTGTTATTTATACAATGAAAATAAATAAAACATCCAGCTTCCTGAAACCTTTGCTTTACCCTGGATTTAGCCAAGTTACAGAAATATCAAAAATTCTTTAGATGTTTTTTTAAAGAGTTATGTATTCTGTCCTATTTTAAAATTCTCTAAAGTGTTATTTCTAAAGGTATGCATTACAAGTAAGACTATTTTCTCAGGCCTTTCGATCCTAAGGCCCCAGATAAAATGAGATTTTTGGTACCATGGCAAAATGTATTTTAACTCAAATTCCTCTATTCCAGGCCAGCTGGCAGATGTGAAGGAAAAGCTAAAAACATAAATCTATCATTTGCAATTGGCATGATCATCATTCTTGGCATAGGAAAGTCTTAATTAAACATGTTTATAGAATTATCTTTTCATACACCTTGAAATTGATTGCCTTCCATTGATATTTAAAAATAAATATGGAAGGGTTGCACTGATCTATGTATACTAAGACACATTTTTAAGAAAATATCTTGTTTCTTCATGTCTGGCTGAATTTTAGATCTGTTTTCTGTCCAAAAGAAGTTTCATGATCACTTTTATACATGAAACCATTTTTCTCCAGGCCACATCAGAATAGAGGGTATAAACATGGTTCCATTAAAAGTAATAAACTATACTTCCTTATTTTTATATACATGTCCAGTATTACAGGACTTACATCTCTCAACAAACTCACATAGGATTTTTTTTTTCTGTTAATACATAGATATATTACATCAAATACCAGATGTACTTTTTCTTCTTCAATTCCACTTATTTATAGGAAGATCTATGGAGGCCTTTGCTCACTGATAATTTATTTCATTTATCCATTTAATTTACTCAACAATTATTTATTGAGGCCTCACTATATGTCAGAAACTTTTTATATCCTGTGTATATAGCATTGAATAAATCAGACATAAATCCCTGCCCAAGTGCATCTTAAATTCTAGTGGCAAATAAATGATTATCAAAATAAATAATTTATATTTATATATATATATAAAAGATACATACACACACAGGCTATAAGCAACTATGGAGAAAAATAAAGCAGAAAGGGGCACAAGGAATGAACACAATAGCAAATGCACCATTTTCATTTTTCTGGCTGACACAGATGGTAATATCATCTTTTGTAAATATTAATTGCACAGTAATGGGGGTCATACAATTAGTTGTAGTTTCCAGGCAGTTGCTCATTGTGACTCTCTTAAAGACTCATGATTTACATGGTAAAGATGGATTACGCCACTAGATTCTAAATTTCATACAATAATTTTCATACTGAAGCTGAATTTTTCTGCCCTCACAACATACAAGGGGAAAGTTAATACATATGAATTGTGAATTTACAAGTTTGTACACGATATGATTTAAGGAATGTGAGGACTAGGAGACAAATAAAGCACCACGGTTGCAGTTATATTTACTTGCCAATTTTTAAAACCATCTGAATCTTAATGTTTTAATATATATTGATGGAATTTTGTTTGGGGAGGAAAATATATTCATGGAATGTGATTCTGAGATTTATAACCTAATTTTATGTGATCTATTCTTTTAGACTTATTCCACTAGCTAAAAGTATGAGAAACCAAATTTTATTTGCATTTTTATTGAAACGATTCAAGGCAAATATAGTGTTTGTTGTTATTGATCCCCAGTATTTGATTCCAAATTCTACTTGGGCTTCTACCTTGGTGAGCTGGGCCAAATCACATATCATTTATTTTCTACAACCTTTCTTGAAGTTTTACCTTAAGATGCTAACTGGAGTCTGATACAGTGGTAGTTTTTTTTGTTTTTTTGGGTTTTTTTTTAATTTTATTTTTTTTTATTTCAGCATATTATGGGGGTACAGATGTTTAGGTTATGTATGTTGCCCTTACCCCCCGCCCACGCCCCAAGTCCGAGTTTCAAGCATGTCCATCTCTCGGATGGTGCGCACTGCACTCCTTGTGTATGCATATACCCGTCCCCTCCTGCCCCTCCCCACTCCCCCCTGCCCGACATCAAATAGATGTTATTCTTATATGTACACTTCTGTGTTGATCAGTTAATACCAATTTGATGGTGAGTACATGTGGTGCTTGTTTTTCCATTCTTGGGATACTTCACTTAGTAGAATGTGTTCCAGCTCTATCCAGGAGTATATAAGAGGTGTTATATCACCATTGTTTCTTAAAACTGAATAGTACTCCATGGTATACATATACCACATTTTATTAATCCGCTCATGTACTGATTACAGTGGTAGTTTTTAAGTGTGTTTTCCCTAAGGCTATATTACAGTCCTTTTCTTCTGGAACATACAAATTCTACTGAGAAATAATAAATAGGATAGTAGCACATAAGGTAGAAAGAGGCAGAGAATCCTTAAGCCAGCCACTCTCACCCGCATTTTCCTTTTTGTTCGGCTCCCCTCTGTTCTTGTTTTATCTTTCAAAGAGAGAGGTGAATGCTTAAGTTATTTAAAAAAAAAAAAAAAAAAACACACCTCAGACTTTACTTTTTTTCATGTAAACCACATAGGAAAAAGAAATATAAAATATATATCATACAAACGAAAACCAAAGAAATAAAATGTTTTCAGAGCCTATTTCTATTAATAATTTTACTATTAGTCTCACTAGAAGCTCAATTCTGTGGACTAGTGACCTAACAGAATGTCCCAAGGACTCTATATCACAGCCTTTGACTATCGGGACTCTTTCAGAGTTTTGTTTCCCTTACCAGTAAAATATTGATGATCTGAGGTCTTCGGAGGCTGAAAAATGTGACTAGCAGTACACAAGTCAAAGAAAAAAGTGTACTAAAAGCAAATAAAATACAAGTAATTACAGGCCAACTTTCTATCAGAGATCATTCTCAATCAATCAGAAAATTAAAGTTGAGTTTTTTTCTTAATTATGTCAGTTAAAGCATTTAAACGTATTTTCTTTCATGACATCAAAACAACTCATACATATGAAATCTATACATTATTTTATGTCTAATTAATGCTGCCATTTAGCATTTTAATTTTACTTTTGAATACATAAAGCAAAAATTTACCTGAAAACATTAGAAAACATTGTTTAAGTATTTGCAAGGAATATAAGATAATTTTCTCCTTGAATAGCAGCTGTAAAAAAAAGTGGAGATTTACTTCAAATTCATTTCTGAATATTACCTTGAAAGTTTTCTGTTCCCATTTGCTAAGATGTAAATCTTCTCAAAAATTCCTTCCAGGCACTAAAAACAAGGCATTCTAATAACACTTTTGGATAGCAGACAAAGGAGAAGCTCCAATTCTGCCAAAAATTAATAAAGAAGTACATTCTAGGGTCTCATGTGCAGATATTTTTCACTCAATATTACTCATAATGTCATAGCCAAATAATTCACAATTTGCCAACCCTCTACACCTCATTTCAGATGAGATAGAGGATAATCATCTGAAATACTCCACTTGATTAATTTTGGAAGTCTAATCCAAAGTGATTAGACTGCAGTTTTGTAATTTTTCAAATTTTATTAAATCTTGTGATACACACCTTATTTTTTGGTGAGCAACATAAAGTGCAAGGCCACAGTGCTTACCCATAAATATTTTGGCATGAAGATTTGAGTTGTCTTTGAGATGGATAGAAATCACACAAATTTATATCCTAGCATTTGCATTTACAGGTTATTTTGGTAAGAAATATAACTCTCCTGAGTCTGTTTCTTAATCTTTGAATTAAAAATAACACTATTACTTAACTCATGAAATTGTTATGAATACATTAATCCATGTAAAGTGCTCAGCACACAAAAGGTCTAAATAAATTTTAGCTATAAATATTATTAACGTAGGGTAGCTCAGTTTTCGCAAAATGGCATTGCTCTTTTGCCTAGCTTGGCTGGTTTGTTAAAATGTGACCCCAAATTTACCACCCATTGTAGATTCATTGTATTCTAAGTATCTGTAATGTTTTTAATCTCAAATCCATTGCCTTTCCAAACAACCTAAAAGATGGGCCAAAAGAAACTATGGTGAGTTTTCTGAAAGATATGTATCCATCCATGTTCTTTAAAACAATGTTTTATGCTATCTGTTTATTTTAATTATTCTCTATGATTTTTATAGATACAAAAAAGGAGAATTCTCTGATCAAATATTTTTAGGAAACAATGATTGGTTCATTTGAATTTTATAATCTTAATAACTATTTTTTTCTATATTCTTAGCAAATTGTACTTATGCAATTGTACATAAAATTGTCTCCAAAATTTTACTTCACCTGAAACTTCAACCAATACTTTGAACACTAGAGACTATATTCAAAATCCATGATCAATCCTGAATTTATAAACATACCCCAACCAGCTTTCCCTCACCAAAAAAAGTTCAATGTATCCAGATGCTCAAGTTAGGATAGTTCTTACTGCCTGCTTTCCCATGTCCAATTCATTAGCATTCCCATTGATTGTACTGCTCTGAACAAGTGCACATCTTTCTACTTCCACTATTATCATTTTATTTTATTCAAATTTTATCTCTTCTTTTGGTTACTTTAATATTCTACTAATTAATTTTTAATTAATTGATTGATTTATTTGTTTTTATTTCTTTTTTTTTAATTTATTTCAGGATATTATGAGGGTACAAACATTTTGGTTACATTTTATGTCATTGTCTCACCCAAGTGAGGATTAGAGGCATGCCCTTCCCCTCTACTAATTGATTTTTTTGGTTTCTTTTTTTAATTTTTATTTTGGTATATTATGGGGGTACAAATGTTTAGATTACATATATTGCCTTTGCCCCACCTGAGTCAGAGCTTCAAGTGTGTCCATCCCCCAGATGGTGTGAACCACACCCATTAGGTGTGAATATACCCATCTCCTCCTCCCTCCTCCCACCTGCCCAACACCGGATGAATGTTACTACTGTATGTCCACAAAGGGACATACAGTATCAAAAAGTCCTAATTGGCTGGGCATGGTGGCTCACATCTGTAATCCCAGCACTCTGGGAGGCTGAGGTAGGAGGATCGCTCGAGGTCAGGAGTTTAAGATCAGCTTGAGCAAGAGTGAGACCCCGTCTCTAATAAAAAAAGACAGAAAGAAATTAGCCGGACAACTAAAAATATATAGAAAAAAAATCAGCCAGGCGTGGTGGTGCACCTCTGTAGTCCCAGCTACTCAGGAGGCTGAGGCAGGAGGATCACTTGAGCCCAAGAGTTTGAGGTTGCTGTGAGCTAGGCTGACGACATGGCACTCTAGCCTGGGCAACACAGAGAGACTAGGTCTCAAAAAAAAAAATTCCTGATTGATCTTTTATATCTATGCTGGCCTTCCTCTCATTTATTTGCCACACTACAGAAAGAGGATGCTTTTTAAAAACATATATTCGGTCTTATTATTTTTTTAAAAATCTTTCATTGCTTCCTTTATCCTTTAAAATGAGCTGCAACATTCTTCATGTGACCTAAATTATTTGGACTCTATCTACCTCTCCATTCTCTCCCTCTCGGTATCTGCTATGGTCTGAAGGTATTCCCTAAAATTCATGTGTTGAAACATAACAATATGGTGATATTAACAAGTTAGGCCTTCAGGAGGTAATTAAGTCATGAAGGCAAAGCTCTCATAAATGGGTTTAGTGACCTTATAAAAAGGATAGAGGGAACCAATATTGGTCCCTTTTGTTCTTTCATTTTGTGCCATGTGAGGACATAACATTACTCCCATCTGGAGGATGCAGCAAGAAGGCCCTCACCAGACACTGAATGTCAGTATCTTGATCTTGGACTTAACCTCCTGAACTGTGATAATCAAATTTGAATATTTATAAATATCTAGTATCAGGTGTTTTGTTATAGCAGTACAAATGAACTAAGGCTGTATTCCAATCATACTGACCATGTTCCACTTTCTGTAGTATGCCATAGCCATGGATCCCACCTGCTATAAGGCCATGGCACATGCCCATCCCTCTACTTACAATACTCTTCCTTCTTTTCTATCTCATTCCTACACAAAATTTAGCTCTAACCTCAGCGTCTGAAATTTTCACTGCTCACACACAACCCTGCCACTTAGGTCAGATATCTTTTCTTTCCTTTTTTTGGGTGTGTGTGTGTAGGGCAGAGGGGCGGAGTAGGCTTGAGGTGCAGAGTAGATTAAATATATTGCTTAGTTCATGGGACATTATCATAATCTTTTTGTGCACAATTGTTCCAACTTGTATTTTCCAAAGATGACCTCAACAATATCTCCAATTCCTCATGCTTTTGTGAGTTTTTTTGCCATTTCTCCTACTGAGAGGTGAGGACTGTATCTCTACTTCTTATATCAAAGTGGGGTTGTGACTTCTTCTACCAATAAAGTATGGTAGAACTGGCACTGTTCACTCAAACTATTCACTCTAGTTATAGTTTCCTTGGCTGTGCAGAAGCTTCTTATTTGACCAGGTCCCATTTATTTATTTTTGTTATTGCTGTGATTGCTTTTGGGGTCTTCTTTATAAATTCTTTGCATGGGCTGATGTCTATAAGAATTTTTCCAACATTTTCTTCTAGAATTCTTATGATTTCATGCCTTAGGTTTAAGTCTGTTATCCATCTTAAATTAATTTTTGTGAGTGGTGAGAGGTAAAGATCCTGTTTCAGTCTTCTGCATGTGGCTGTCCGATTTTCCCAGCACTATTTATTGAATAGGGATTCTTTCCCCAAGTGTATGTTTTTGTCTGTTTTGTCAAAGATCAGATGGCTATAGGAGAATGGCTTTATATCTGGCTTCTCTGTCCTGTTCCATTGGTATAGGTTTCTGTTTCTGTTCTTGTGCCAGTACCATGATGTTCTGGTTACTATAGCCTAGAAGTATAGCTTGAAGTCTAGTAAATTGATGCCTCCCAATTTGTTCTTTTTGCTTAAGGTTGCTTTGGCTATACAGGGTCTTCTCTGCTTCCATATGAAGCATAAAATTATTTTCTCTAGATCCGTGAAAAAGTAATGTTTGTATTTTAATAGGGATTGCATTGAATCTGTAGATCACTTTGGGTAGCATAGACATTTTAATAATGTTGATTATGTCAATTCATGAGCGCGGTACAGTTTTCCATCTGTTTGCGTCCTCTGCTATTTCCTTCCTCAGTGTTTCATAGTTTTCCCTGTAGAGCTCTTTCATCTTCTTAGTTAAATATATTCCTAGGTATGTTTTTGTTGTCGTTGCCATTGTAAAAGGTGTTGAGTCTTTGATTTGGTTCTCAGTTTGACTATTGTTGGTGTATATGAATGCTACTGATTCGTGTACATTTATTTTGTACCCTGAGACTTTGCTGAATTTATTTGTCAATTTCGGTGTCTCTTGGCAGAATCTTTGTGGTTTTCTAGATATATGATTATATTGTCAGCAAAGGTATATTAATACCATGGTGTACTATTCAGTCATAAAAAAATTGTGAACTAATATCTCTTATATTATCCTTATGGAGCTCAAGCCTCTTATTCTAAGAGAATTATCACAAGAATGGAAAAGCAAATACCACATTTACTCAACATTAAATTGGTACTAATGGATTAAAACTTATGTGCACATATGGAAGTAACAGTCATTGGGTGTTGGGCAAGTGGGGGGGGGAGGGTATAGGTAAACTCACACCTGATGGGTGTGGTACACATTGTCTAGGGGATGGGCACACTTGTAGCTTCGACTCAGGCAGTAAAAAGGCAATTTATGTAACCAAAGTATTTGTACCCCCACAGTACTCTGAAACAAACAAACAAACAAACAAAGAAAAAAACAAACAAATAAATAAATAAAAAGATTTAAATGTAAAACCTGAACCTGTAAAACTACTAGAAGAAAATATAGGGGAAAACTCAATGATATTTGGCTGGGCAATGATTTTTTTTGGTTATGAACCTCAAATAACAGGCAATAAAAACAAAAATAGACAAATGGGATTATATCAAACTAAAACTTTTGCATATTCAAAGAAACAATCTATAGAGTGAAAAGAAAAGCTACAGAATGGAAGAAAATATTTCTAAATCACATACTTGATAAGGGGGTAATATACAAAATATATAAGAAACTCAAACAACTCAATAGTAAGAAAACAAATAACCTGATTAAACTGTGGGCAAAGAATCAAAATAGACATTTCTTAAAAGAAGACATAAAAATGGTAAACAGATATATGAAAAAATGCTCAATATCACTAATTATGAGAGAAATGCAAATCAAAACCACAATGAGATAACACTTCACTCATGTTAGAATAGCTATTATGAAAAAAACAAAAAAGAATCATAACAAGATAACAAGGTTGGAAATGATGTAGAGAAAATTAAGCCCCCGTACCCTATTTGTGGGGGTGAAAATTAGCACAGCCATTATGGAAAACAGTATGGAAGTTATTCAATAAATTAAAAATGGAACTACTGTATCATTCAGCAATCTCACTGCCAGATATATATCCCAAGGAAATGAAATCAGCAAATCAAAGAGACATCTGCACTCCCATGAGCATTGCAGTATTATTCACAATATCCAAGATATAGTGTCAACTGTGTTCATCAACAGTTGCCTTGATAAAGAAAATGTATATATACACAATGGAATACTACTCAGCCTTAAAAAAGAATGAAATCTTGTCATTCGTGACAACATAGATGAACCTGGAGAACATTATGTTAAGTGAAATAAGCCAGGCACAGAAAGACAAATACCACATGATCTCACCAATATGTAGAATCTAAAAACACTGAACTCAGTAGCAGAGAGTAGAATAGTGGCTACCAGAGGTTGGGGTGGGTTAGAGGGGATGATAGTTGGGGGGATCTTGTGTAAAAGATGCAATATTTCAGTTAGATAAGAGGAATAAGTTCAAGCTATCTATTGTACAATATGGTGAATGTTACTAACGACAATGTATTATATACTTGAAAATTGCTAAAAGAGTAGATTTTGTGTTTTAACACAAAGAAAATCTTAAGTATGTGAGGTAATGCATGCTAATTAGCTTAATTTAACCACTCCATAAGGTATACATATTTCAAACAATATGTTGTACATGATAAATATATATAATTTTTATTTGTCAAATAAATAAATATACACACAAAAGAAATGTTGACAAAACATGACAACATTGTGCAAAACACTTATGCAAATACAATAAGAATTTTAAAATGTATACTTTTTAGCATCAATCACTATATTTTTTTAATAAAGATTATGTCATCGTGGAAGAGCAAGGGAAAGCAAAGTTTGAATCCTTCATGCTTTCTAAAGAAGAAAAAAAAAATCTATAATAGCAATGAGCGATGAGAAAATAATCTAACCAAAATGTCATATTTAACTTACTTTCATCTGTGTTACAGTTATGTCAAAATAAGAGATAATCTTAGGAACTATTTTGGAAATTTTAACGAAAGTTTGTTCAGTACTTCCTCCTTAATAAATGTCAGCTATATTTAAATTTAAGCAAACCAGGAGCAAATGGGAGAGCTGAATCCAAGAAATCTATTCCAGCACCAAAAAATAAAAGAGGTAAGATTAGCTGGGATTGAACTGCCTGCCAGAAAGGGAAAAACCAAAACCTAACTGCAGAAACCACTTCTCAGGAAACATTCCCAAATGTGATTGAGGGTCCAGTCTAGTGGTTTATATAGCAAAGAGGAGCTGAAAGTCCATCAGGAAATCAGAAAAACAGACGTGACCATGAGCCAGTGACCAGTAAGTCAAGAGTATAGCTCAAGGACAACCAGCCTCACCATAATGATTTCAAGACGTTTGAGGAGATCTGTCTTTACATAGAACAAGGCTGTGATGATGTGTGGAGTTCACTCTTTGGTTCCAGATGTTTTTCTTTCTTACAGGGATGCGACTCATCTCCCTGTTCTTTCATATCAACAATACACAGCTATTTAATCTAAAAGTAAATACTGGAGAATAAATACTAGGAATTTATACCTGGTTCAAGATGCCAAATTTTGCTGAAGGAGAAATGTCTTAATTTGGGGATATATCTTATAAAAACCCTCCTAATAAAAATTCTAAAAGAAATATAATGCTCAACAATTCAGGTTTTATTCTACTTAATGTTTTATTTTTAATTCAAAGCACTGCACTCACTAATCTTTAAATAATCTTTAAAGCATCATTAACTTCATTGTCTATCTGGGTATCTAGTATGTCCAGTATAGTTCACAGAGGCCGATAGAATTAGTTTTACTTAGAAGGTTTTGATTAACAAGGATTTCAGATGAACATACACATAGCCCACAAACAAGAAGGAATGGTCCCAAATCTTGCCAACATAAATATACACCAAAGTAGTAGCGTGACCAATGTTGTATACATAACCACTGATTTGGTTTTGTCATATTTTCCAAGTCTAGTCACAAAACAGAGTATGTATGATAATAATAAGGTAAGAAACATTTATTCCCTAATTTACATGTAAGTATTGATCTAATAATATAAAAATGTTCTGTCTCCAAAATTATGAACTTTTAGACATCAGGGACCATATGAAGAGTTTCCTATAATGCCAAACAGGAATTGTATGCAAAGATGAATCATTAAATTTAATCAGAAAATATCAACATTGTGTATTATGTAAGTGCTGTATATTATCCTACTAGATAGATAGTGAGGCATTTCAGGTCTCCTGGGGACAAAAGTGGGTGCCATTGACATTCACTGCCCCAACAGGCTTTCAGAGAGGCTCATGGGAGATCTGCAAGCATAATAAAACTCAGGTCATGCAATCCCCAACTGTCCAAACAAAGTAGTTCCATGGTGACCTCTGAGCCACAGGGAGGTCCCAATCTGGGTACTATAAAACAAGATGCAGACCATAACCAGGCCCTTCCTTTTGCTCTCCCTTTGCTGCGACAATGAGTCCAGTGGTCATCATCTGTGGTGGATGTTTCAAGCTCTGTAAACCTATATTTTGCTCTTGCTCTATAATCCTATCTTCCTCTCCTCAATAAACATCATTTTCATGCTTGCCTTACTTTGCTGTGTCTCATCATTCTTCAGCCATGAGTGTGTCAAGAACTGACATTTCAGCCTCTGAAACCTGACAATCCTATCTACAAAATTATTTGTATTCTGAAATTACACATATGTACACAAATACACACATGTATCAAAATATTTTCAAGGATATTTCCCCATTTATAAGAAATCATTATTCAAGGAACTGGAGGATGGATAGATAGCTAACTATCTATCTATCTATTATCTATCTGTATCTATCTATCTATACCTTTAATGATCCCTATTCCAATCAACAAAGGAATGATAACAAACAAAAATACTCCACTAATATGTGACCAGATGCATAAACATAAGTTGTGACAGACATTCATATCCATATATACAACTAAATGATACATATGCCAATATGAAAATGTTTAACTATGTTAGAGTTAACTTTGGTTTTGTTCAAATAATGTATGTACTTTTGCCAGAAAATATTTTTAGAAAAAATATCATCAGCTGATAAAAATATTTCCCTTCATTCATTTTTATATATATATTTTTTTATAATTTACAGAAGTTATGCTTATGTCCCAAGGAAGGAAACCGTCTAATCCCAATTTACATTTAAATAAGCTGAGGCAAATCAAATGTAAGTGATTTGTCTGAGTAAATCTGTAGCAGTACTATAATTATAACCTCTTCCTTGAAGAATGCCTCTTCCTTGGCCTATTGCACATTTCACTGAGGCTTGCAGATTCAGGAATGGAGAAGATAATTATTTATTTATTTTGAAATATGAATATGATTTTTAAAAAAGAAATAGATTCAGAATCTCAGGAGTTTTTTTTTTTCTCCTTCCAAATGTCTTAAATCTTTTATAAGTCCTCAGTTGTTAGTGTTTGGTTAAATAAAACATAATTATCTGATAAATCTTTGTAATGTGGTCTGATTTTTCCTGTAGCAAATCCAACAACCTGAACCAAACTAGCACATTTTCTGGCTTTCTCCCATTGAAGGAAATTATAAGAAATTAAGCCAGCCTCTCTGTCCTGGGGCAGATTTTTTCTAAGAGCTAAAGTTTTAGTTTGCTAGATAAGGAAAAGAATAATGCTTCCTTGGCATTTTTACAGGTTTAAAACCACAAGAAAAGATGTTGATTTTCTTATAGTAGAAAACACAGAATTGTTGATCTGTCCTCATGTCTGCTTTTATCTTACAGCCATAAATCTGATAATAGGTCAATTACAGGAATCTAGTTTCTAAGGCAGTGATGTACAGATATTGCAGATAGCTTGTGTCTGGAAGGTAGGAGTGGCAATACTCACCAGAACCTAGACCTGTACCTTACTCCTATAAGTGATATTTTCCTTCCATGCTATGATGCTGCGGAAAGGCTGGCAAAAGACAATGTACAATGAAAGTCACCAACATCAATCTTAAACATCCAAATAGAAACTAG
Source organism: Indri indri (assembly GCA_004363605.1). Lineage (NCBI taxonomy): Eukaryota > Metazoa > Chordata > Mammalia > Primates > Indriidae > Indri > Indri indri. Next base: position 31,744 of record RJWJ010006598.1, on the reverse strand, counting down.
ACTGGCAAGGGGGAAGGCTAGTCCTGGGAAAATACTGCCATCTTTCTTAGGGTGTGGAAGATCAAACATGGAGATTCACTTCAAAATATTAATGCCAATGTGAAAAGAGTTGAATTATGACCAATTCTGCTCTAAATCTAAAGACTTCAGAATAATTTAGGTTATAAATAAGGATTCCCTGTGTATAAGACAAGCTTGAATTTCCGACTGAGAGATTAGGAATCTCCTTCTCTGGCAGTCACTCAAAGTGCAGAGATCAATTGGACAGGTGTGGTTAAATGCCACTTACGGAGTTGGAGAATAGAGTAAGTGACCTTAACGGTCACTTTCAGTCCTCATATTCTGACTGTAAAAGCACTGCAAAGTCAACTAAAAGGAAATTTAGTTATAAATAAATAATGACTTGAGAATAGACGACTGCCTCCTTCATGAACCCACAACAATTTTTTTATTTATTATTTTCTTTTGGTTTCTGATAGTTTAATTGCTTCTCTTAATGTTTATAAAGTTTCATGGACTGGGTGTCCTATTATCCTGGGTTATAAAGAAAATAATTACAAATTTTCATGTTCTTTGTCTTTCCACAGATTTGCCACCTGGCCTTAGGCAAGCTGCTGACTTTCTGGAATGCTGAGTGATTAAATTCATTATTGAAGATATTAAAACCTAAGAGTTAGTGATGAAAATTCCTCATTCTTCATATCTTATATTCTTTAAAGCTGGGCGTGTTGATGGAACTTCCTCTCCTTTTGAGTTCAAATGAAAATCTTTCAGTACATAGTATGTTAAGACCTAATTACTTTTTGCTTGTTAGCGACAAACACGAGGGAATTCAATGCCTGACATTCCTAACATTATTAAGGAATGCTCAGATTGAAGCTAAAATTATCACTGGAAAACATCAAACAATTAAAGCTCCTCTTCCCTCGACTTATATTGAAACTTGTAATACCTTCTGGTTTTGTAATGGAATGCTAATTGAGTATCAGTTTATGGAGCCTGTTGTATTCTTGTATTTATAAATTTTTTACAACTAAAACCACAGTGAACAGTTTCATGGAAATAAGTCTTTGGATGTATTTGCTAAAAATATTTTTGTCGCTTAGTTTTTATATTAAGGATCAAACAGCAATAATCACTCAAGTGCACACATAGTAATAACATCCATCGGGTGTCAGGCAGATGGGAGTGGGGAGGACGGGATGGGTATATTCACACCTAATGGGTACAGTGCGCACTGTCTGGGGGATGGACATGCTTGAAGCTCTGACTAGAGTGGGACAAGGGCAATATACATAACCTAAAAATTTGTACCCCCATAATATGCTGAAATAAAAAAAAAATTATAAAAAAAAAACCAAACAGCAATAATCTTAACAATTCAGTGAGGTTTAATAAAATGACAGGATTTATTTCATATTGTCAAGAACTACAGAGTATAAAACCACTGAAGACTGAGGTGTCTTGCAGTGGAGCGTGGAAATAGGGAGGTGGACAGGTAAGGACAAGATGGGCAGGTTAGCGGGTGGTCCTTGCGGCACCAATCTAGAACAACTTTCTCAAGAACAACATGCAGGTTGACTTTTTTCTGTCTTTATTTCACGTTTCCCATTTATTCTTTTTGCATAATAATATCATCTTCACATTATATTTATTCTCTTTAATTATAACCAACATTATTTACCTTTTCTCGTTCTCAGAAATAGAAAAAAATTTCTACTTGTCAATATTAAAATATAAAACTATAGAATTATAGGTAGTTATTTTGAAAAATCAAACAAAACAATAAACTAATAAAACCCCATTAAGTATCTAAATTATTTTCATTATTCACTGTTTAAAATTTTTTTCAAAAAGATGGTAACTTGTTTGAAGAGTTTCCAAAGTATAAATTACTATTATTATTATTTTTTACTTTGCTTATTTAATGCCTAAATGATAAGAACAGCCTTGGAAGTAGTGAAAAATTGTTTCCTTGAAAGCACTTTTGCATTAAAAATATTCACAGTCTACAGAATTTGAAAGTAGACCTTTGTGAAGTAATCTGCCTTCCAAAACTGACCCTTTAGGTGGTACTCTGGTATGCCAACTAATCTCACCTTCTCTAAAGCAGCCACATAAATAGCCCTGTATATATATATCAAAAAGCGTGCTAGCCCTGCTGTGGTCCTATGTCAACCACGCAGTTCTTCCATTCATCTTCCACTCATCTGTTTGTAGACTGTATTTTCACTTTCAGTGTAATCTCTTCACTTTAACAATGAAGTCCTTTGGCAATTAAAGAGTTCTGCTTTTCACATACGCCCCATGTTTATCCCAGAACACTCCCTGTCAGTTTCTGCTGACCTTTACTTGAGATTCTGCTTTAGCTGTGAGGAAAACAGCAACAGTGTCTGCTTTTCTAGAATATGAATGTCACATATGACATTAAGCTAATTTGCTTTATATGACATGTGGTGGGGATAAGATTCACTCCCCCACTGCCATGTCATTTTGTCTCCTGCGTTTTAGAACTTTCTATAATATAATTTGCCATTTGGTAACTAAGCTACTAAAGTAATACACTGGAAAGAACAGCCATGGATTTGTGTATTCTTGACAAAATTACTTAAATCTCTGGTTCTGTCTCCTAATTTTTAGGATGAGAAGTATGTATTAGACAATTTCTAAGGTCTCTTTCAGTTATAACGCCCCTTGTGTTTCATAGGATTTGGTGGTTTTTGAATCAATGTTGGTTGTGCGGGTGATATTCTTGTTCTCTTCCTTTCCCTTTCTTCTTTTCTTCTTATTCCTTTTAACAATGTTTGTTGCTATTTATGTTACAAAATATTATTAACGTTAATACAGATTATTATCTTTGTAGTTTGAAGATGCTCAGTCATAACAGGTACCTTAAAATGTTTCTAATGTTATTTTTAAAATCCTTGCTAGAGTACAGTTGACCATGATCTATATGTTATTTTCACTTTATTTTAATAAAAATCCAAAGTTTTCAAAGAGGCCCTGGTTCATAGACCTCCAACTACAGAAGGCTTACTTGGTTAAGACTACAGCCTCAGTGCTCTGAACACCATCCTGGCATTTGCTTTGAAGTCACGCTTCCCGCCAGGTGCTCCCAGCCAATAGCTGAGCAGGGAAGGCGCACAAGGGCAGCACTGCCCGCAGGAGACACGGACTCCTCTGAGGACTTTGGCTGAAGGACTCCCTGATTGCCTTGTTGAACCTTCTTAGATGGCTCATCTGTCTAAGAGGCTTTTATACAACCTTTTCTCCATCTCTCCTTCACTTAGGTCTTAAAGCTCTCCCAGACATTCTTGCTTCCTTCTCATTTTCTCCCAAAAGGGAGAAATATATCCTTGCACACTGAATGCCATCTTGGCATCTGCTTCTCAGAGGCCTCAGACAAACACAGACCCTAAACAACAGAGATGTACAGATATCCCAATACTTAAAAAATAAAAGAATCAAAATGCCATAAACTTCAGATGTATTGAGATCAAATAAGATAAAAAGATGAAGTCATCAACAAATAGCAAAGGGCTTATGATATTCACAGTTAAAAGTGTCCTCTTATTATTTCTTTATAGAGGAGGAATTCAACATTTAATTCATTTCTACTACAAGTCCTAAATTTTGCTTGGCACAATAGATATACTATCTCACTTAATACTCAAACCAGCATCTTTTTGTCAAATAAAGAAAAATTAAACTCAGAGTGGCTAACTCTGAATATACATAACAACAGAGTGGAGTGGAAATTTGAATCTCAGTTGCAAACCCATTCCTAGTCCTTCACTCCACACTACATTTGATATGGTGCTAGGTTGCAAGATCTTGGAAATATAATAGCTGCCACATTTTTATATTGTTCTGTTTTCCATGGGTCGCCCTAATTCACGGCTGCTAAATGAAAAAAAATCAAATTAATTGTGATGAGTGCATCTGCGTCAAACCTAGTTGATTGCAGCATGCCGCAGGGACTTGCCCTTTCCTAAACGATTGACTATTTTTTAAATATAAAAAAGATATGCTTGTCAAGTCTGCAGAAGGCAATGTGGGGTTGCTGATATGTAGGGTGATACATTGAGAATGCAAAATGAACTTGATAGAATAAAATGAACTTAAAGCAGCAAGATGAAGTTTAACAGAGAAAACATGTGGCCCTGATTTTAAGTTCAAAAGATAATTTTGTAAGTACAGGATGTAACTGCTCAAAGATGAGACCATTTTTCTTCTGAATATAATATATGGGTTGGTCTTCTGGAATGACAAGAGTTCATGTGAAGGTCCAAGATTTTATATGACCACAGGGTTATATATGAGCCAACAGTGTTACTCGGATACTAAAAAAGAAAATCTACTTTTGGACTGTACTAATTTACATATGGCAATATAAAAGTAAGTTAAACACAAAGATCTGGAGGATGGTCCCTGGTTCTGGGCACCAACTTTAAGAGGAACCTCCATAAACCTCAGGGTTCTGGAAAGCATGCTGAAACGATATCTTGGATTAGGGTTATGATTATCCATATGTTCTGCAAACATTTCAGTTTGATGTGCTTGTGCTTAATAATGAGCTAAAAAAGTGATCCTTGAACTCAAGGAGCTAAAGCTTACAGCAGATGATTGGAATATTTACTAAAGAGAAAGGAAGACTTAGAGGAAATTGCCTTCAAATACTTGAAGATATTTTGATAGGTAAGGTTTAACTTTTCCAAGCCTGATTCCATTTAGGCTGGTCTCAGAGAAAAGAAGCTGGCCTCCTTCAAAGCCAGCGGGAGATGGCTATGTTCCAGGTCTGTAAGATAATCATCCCTCTTAATCAAGAAATCCCAGATCTTAAAGACAAACATGGCAAATCCTACTGTAAGCTTGGGCTTGGAGCTTGACTCCCATCTCTCCAGAGGAAGAGATGTTGTCTCCTCACCTTCTCTGAACACTGAGCTGGCAAGAAATAACTTATTGATAACAGAAAAGGAGTGAAGACTTGTCAAAGTCACCCTGCTGGAATCTGACATCCAGCCCTGCTGCATTGCTTCACACTGCCTCACAGCATGATAGGCAACGTGTAACCCAAACACCTTCTTTCCTATCTCTATCTCCTTGTTCCTATGAATGCTGCTTCAACAGATCTGCTGAGCTATTTGTCCTCTTTGCATAACACATATATAAGAGGAAATATGTTTTCAAATAAAATTAGGTACTGAAAATTTGTTGAATAAAATGTCTAGAAACTAGACTATAACTGGCGGGTGGAAAAGTTGCATCCAACAAATTTTCACTGGAATGAGGAAGAATGTTAGAGATAATGAGAAATGAAATGAATGTTTTCTGAGGTGGGAATCTTTCAGTCAAGGGGTCTTCAAAAAGTGATAAGTAAAGCATCCCTAAAGTATATTATTCAATTTATTTCCACATTGAGTGATTTCTATATGGAAATCACTTTAGGTGGAGAACGTTCTACTAATAAATCTCTAAGTCCCCTTCCAATTCTAATATTTGCTGTTCTAATATTTTGAATGGACAATGCAAAACTGCGCATCAACACAGTTGTCTCATATGACTAATAAAAGGCCAGTAGCTAATCTGTATATTTTCTCAATGGCAGTATTTTCTGACTGCAATATTTGTACATTTATGTGACTCTCTCTGCCCCTTAATTTTAAACATTATAAGTGGCATTTAGAGCTATAGTCATACTTACTTTATTACTTCTAAATTATTTATTTTTAGAAGAATGTTACAGATGCACATTGTTTTCATTTATCTGGATTTTGCATTTTTATACTTTTATAGCACAAATCAAGTTTAGTAAAAGGTTAAATATTATCCAAACATACGACGATTCTTTTTTGAAAGCATGACTGAAACCTATTACTTTTTCCTCATAGAATATTTATTAGCACTATAAAGTGGAAAGACTGTCCTCATGTGGAAATGTTATAAAAAGTGTAAAATTCAAGGTCTTCAAAAACTCCTAACAAGGGAATCTTATTTTTATACTACTCTGAAAGATAATATATGCTGGCAGTATTAAACATTATAACCATACTTAGCATTTACAAAATGTAGCTTACTTATTTGATGCAAGAATTGCTCTCTAAATGAATGCTCATTTATAGTAAACTAACAATAATAATCAGCTTCATTAGTTGTTTCATATTTCATGGCAACAAACAATATAGTTAAAGAAGTACAGCCAAAACCAAATCTTAAAACAACCTTGACTAGATTGTAAAAACACTCTGCCCATATGGTGAAAACCTAAAAATGGCTAATTCCAAATAAGAAAAAGTTATTGTACCTGTGAGACAAATAAGTAATCAAATCTCTGTGAAAATGAATGGAAAAAATTAAAACATAACATCCTTTCTGATCCTATACATTTCCCCTTTATTTGACATTTCTTTTTCTAAGTTACCTGATTTATATCCCACAAATGTTTCAGTAAGGATGCTAGAATCTAACATGCAAAGTTATTTCATCTTTTTCTATTTTTCAAAGCCATTTTTCAAATAACTGAATCTCTTAAAGTTCTAGAATGGAAATTTCTTTTTCAAATAAATTAATACAAACATTACTAGGTATCTACTCCCCTATTATAGTTAGTGTCTGAGAGGAATAGTCATATGTACCTACAGCTATTCTTAAATATGGCAGAAATCTGGGAATGCCATCTTTTGAATGAAAATTTACCTTGACAAAACATCTAAACATATGATGCAAATATTTAATAAAAATGCTTCATACAAGAACTCTGAAGACTTGAAAAGAGAATGAGATTATATAAAAATGAATAAATAATAAATTAATAACATAAAAAGAATTTTAGATTTAAGAATAAATAATAATGCCTGGTTAAATTATTTTATATTCATCTATTTTAAGTATCATTATCTAAATTTTAAAAGAACTGTAGACTTTCACATTATCTCAAATGTGAGATTAAAAGAATATACATTGCAGATGCCTCTCATATCTAATAAAATCAGACTAATTTACAATTAATCCACAATTTACATATATTGATTAGAGTAACCAGTAGTCTTTCATTTACAAACCACTGTTATCAAGTATAGCCTGCAATTTCTAGTTTTAGTTTAAGTTGAAGTAAGCCCTTAAAGATGTACACAAAGTAATATGCAAAACCATCCTAGAAATTACACTAGATTTTAAAATGTGTCTTCCGATCTTTTACTTTTGTCTCATGCACATCTCTGACAGCAGACACGTTGAGTAATCTTGGAAGTCAGTTAAGTGAAGGTATGTCAAGAAAGCTCTTCTATAATTGTGAAATGATAAAATGTTGAGAACATAAAACATTGGCAAAGTAGCCATTTGATTTAAGTTTTATGTGGATCTACTTACATAAACGCAAGCTTAGGTATACATAACCAGTAATTATCATCAGCATTTTACAAAGGAAGTATTAATTATATATTTTCCCTGTGATAATTTGACTCAAATAATATGTTAAAGAAATGGTAAAAGGTCAATTTTCAATGCAAATTCAGAATCTGCTATTAGAATATTTCTAGGCCTACTAAGAACTGTAAATGCTATCCTTTCTTCTGGTTTCAAGTCTTTCAGGAAAGTACAGGTAAGCGTGTACCTCAACAGCAACAATGACAAGTCTTTCAAAACTACTTGAGCTCAAAAGTTCTCAGAAGAACTAGTAGTAGTTGGTAATTGGGGTCAGATTGATGAAACAAAAACATACTGTGAAAAACACAGGAACTTTCTAAATGTTAAATTCCTATATTCTTTTATGAGATCACTTGATTTTTGAAGTACTCAGACAAAAAGATCACCCAAAATGGCACTGGGAATCTTAATGAAAATAGACATATTCTAAAGAGTCTGCCAGTTTTATATCTAGTTTTAGGAGATTTTTCATGAATGTATTATATCAGAAATAGGTTAGAGATCATATGCATGCTTGCATGTTTATATTAATAAAACTGTTTCTCCTTGGATGATGTTCCTCTATAATTTTAAATGTTTGTACACTTTGAAAAAAAACTACACTAGTGTTGTAAATAATCTATTTAAGTTTTTTTATGGAGATAGCAAATGCTTTATAACGTAAATACTTATGAAGTACCCACTTGAATTTCATTTTTAAAAAAATGTTTCATAAACTTGTTGTAAGAAAGTGATGGATACACAAGACATTATCCACAGTATAAATCCTGTCTGGCCTTCTTTCCACAATAAAGTAAAAAAATCTGGAGCAGACATTTAGAGAAAAGTAAAAGATCAAATAGCACATATTTTCCTGTCAGTCTTTGGCATCCATGGGTAGAATGTCAAGTCTGGGATTAAATATTGAAAAGAAATTAGAGGCTTGATGGATAGGAATCAGTATTTTCTTTCATTTAGGCCATAGTATCACTTTAATTCGTTTCAGGACATATCTTTTAACTATTTATTAATCTTCTGCCTTTGAAATAAAATTGAATCTCACCTTGAAGTATATGCTAATTTAAGTACAACTATATATATTAGGTAGCCATGTCAACTCAAGGAGGCCCTTAAATGTTCCAGATATACACGTTATAGACATACTATATTACAGCTACCAATACAAAACTCACAAAGATTACCAGAACCACTTATATTGAGTTTTACTTAGTAATAGACTTACTGTGAAGAAAATATTGTTTGTGTCCTAGCACATTTCAACTACACTATTTTTAAAGTTTGTAAAATAGTACTCTAAATGCATCTGTTTATTGTGAATCCTAAAGGAGTTAGCAAAATGATGATTTCTTACAGAAATAAAAATGCATGACAAGTGTCACATGCAAGTATGGCAAAAAAATTCCTTTCGGTAGTATGAAGCAATGCAAAAACTCACAAAGATATATAGATTTAGATGAATAAAACTATTTGCAGCACCTCTTTCTTCTTCTAAACTCATTCCAGCTTTGACTTTTTCTCCCTTCCTCATTTTTGTTCAGCCTTTCCCTTTCCAAGAAATATGTATACAAAACCTCTTTGGAAAGCAGAGGCTGATAAACACGCAAGGCTTAATATTATCACCTCTTCCATGGAAAGAACTTCCACTATTACGTGAAACCATCTCTTCAGTGTTAAAATAATACTTAGGATTCACCTTTTCAAAGAAGATTTGACAGATAAACTAAACTTATTTAATTCACTCCAGAAAAATTATCTTGCTAAAATCCAACCTACTTTTATCCATCTATTATTCATTGTGAAAATATTTTGTTATTTTAAAGCAAAAATCACTCATTCAATAAAGAGTTTTGAAAATAGATACCTTTGTTTCAAAGACCTAAATCCAGTTTCACTGTATGTACATCTGCTGAATCTTATATGACCCCATACGAGATCAGAATCTCTCCTACCCTGTCACAGAAATAGAAGCACTGGTCCAGTAAAGATTCCTGAATAGTGAATTGCCAGTGATTGGCATTCTACGTACCATGGCCTGGAACCTTGATCCAAAGATGTAAGCTAAGTCAGAATCCTCTAGAAAGAGTAAAGTTTCAAATACTGGAGATAACAAATACATACACAAAATATGACTGGCAAGAGGCAGGCCTGAGATCACAGTCACAGAACATGAGATTCATACTAATTGGGAATGGAATCAAGTAGTTCTGAAACTACGAAGAGAAAGACCTTTGCCCGGTTGCTAGAAATTTTATGTATTAATATTTGCATCTTGTCTTATAGATTTTGGATATCGGATTAGAGAATTGATTCTAGAATCAAAAGTATGGTAGGCTCAGTGTTTCTGAAAAACACTCAAACGCTGCCGTGTTATGATCTTCCTATGATTTCTGTGATGAACATTAATCTACTTGGCTATCTAATACTTGATCTGGATTTTTTTCTATTTCAGTACTTAATAAAAGCACCAAAAATATGGTACAATATACATACAATATAGTACAATATAAAGTACCATTAAAAAGAGATTGATTTATATATGTTCAAATGGAAATTTCCATGAGATATATGGAGAGGAAAAATAAAAGATGTTCAAGACATTATGTATAGGATTAACCCATGTCTATTAGATGTAGTATATACAGAGGGAATGCATTCTAAAAGGATATTCAAAAAATTGTTAGCATTGGGATATGTTTAATATCATTAGTTTGAGTTATTAAAAAAGGAAGAGTTTTAATTTTTTTACTTCATACACTTTTTATTCTTTACATTTTATTATATAAATTACTTTTGAATAATAAATTAACTTTTTAAAAAGTTCTTCTAAAGTCAAATATATTATTTCATACATCCTTTATTAAATATTAACAAAATAAGAAATGTCCACATGCAATTGCTATTAATATTCCTCATAACTCTACCTTCAGACACAAAATCTTATTTTTAAAATTATACAAATCACTATTATTCAGAAGTTCAACCTTGTTTGCTCCTCCTTCAGTTTTTGAGCTTGAATTTATGTGTATTCTTGTGGACTTATGTAAAGGACAATTCACACATGTCCTTAGGGACATATATCCTTAGGAGTGTGGGTCGAAAAACTCTGAAGTTACTATTGGCTAAATGCGAAAAATCTCCTGCACTCTCATTATTACAGCTTTGTGAATTCGTTGTTTTTCTCTATCTGTCTCTTTTCCTCTCTCTAACTTTATATTACTCTCTCAGATTTTCACAGACACACATACAAACTCACTCACACACTGTATTTTCCTCCAAGGGCATACACACGATGCCAAGATGATAGTTGAGAAAGAATTCAGCAGATATCCATTTCTCTGACACCAGCCCATCCCGAAAATAATCCTGGTCTTGGCACTGATCCTGGGTCAGTAGTCAAAACCTCTTTCCCTTCTAGATACCTGGGACTTTTTTTCTGCTATTTGATCTGAGTTAGAATCTCCCAAATTCATCTAAATTGTCTAATATTAAACATCAAAAAGAACACAACTTGGTTCTTAACCACATTTCCCAAGTAAAAGACTCCTCTAACCAACAACTTTTCAACTCTAAATTTAAGGAGTGCTGTTTTTACACATTTGGAAAGAATCATGCTAGAGACATACCCCCAGATTAATAGAAACCTTCTTACTTTATATGTTATTTCAATTAAGATAATTTGAACACAGGTGACAGAGATCAACTCTGGCTAATTTACACACAGAAAAAAGGGAACTTAATAACAGTTTGATTGAAACTTAAGAAGTAATATGTATTATTTACATTAAGATAATTTTCAAATGCTCATGGGAGCTAGAAAGAAGAGCTTGCCTATTTTGGGATAGGAAGACCCAATATCATGATAATTCTCTCAAATTTAACCAAAAAAATTCAATGCATTCCTTATAATATACCAACAAGATTTCTCTTTTTACTAGATTAGCTGATTATAAAGTTCACATAAAAAATAAGCAGGCAAAAATTATTTTCAGAAATACTTCCTCACCCAGAAAAGGAGCATTGACATGGGACTAACACTAACAGATATTAAAACATGACAAAGCTATAGTACTTAGAACATTGTCTCTTCATTGCATACCATTAGAATGACCGCCAACCACTTTCTGTCCTTGAGACATTTCAGTCAAATAGCATCCTTCCAAGTGAAATTCAAATGTTAATCCATTGGCATATCTTAAAACTAAAACTACATGATTTGGGGGATAGCTAAATCCTCAAAGAAGTCAAGTATTGACATCAGTTCGACTCCTAGAATTTACTGAAAGGGAAAGAAAATATATGCTGTATATGGAAGCTTTGTTCATAGTAGCCTAAAACTTGGAACAGCCCAGACATCCATCAATAGGAGAACTCATAAACAAATCAGAATATATTTATACGGTGATCCAATACTCAAGAGAGTAAAACAAAATAAAAATTTACTGATAAGTGAATGGATTTTAAAAACCTAATGTGGAACAAAAGGAACCAAACACAAAAGAATATACACTCCATGATTCCATTGCCACAAAATCCAAGAATATGTAAAAGTAATCGACAGTGATAGCAATCAAGTAGTGATTGCTTAACAGTCATGGAGGGTGCAGATTTACTCAAATGGGGCATGAGGGAACCTTCTGGAATGATGGAAATGTTCCATATCTTTATTTGGGTGGTGGTTACATGGGCATATACAATTGCCAAAACTGATCAAACTGTACAATTTTGATTTGTGCATTTATTGTACGTAAATTATACCTCTGCAAAAAACATATAAAAATATATAGCTTTAGAAAAGGAAAGAAAAATAAAAGTTGAACATAAAACAGAACAGATGTACTTTATAATGCATCCCTTGAATAACCAATAATAAAACACATCCCTCTTTCCATTGAAACAATTCTAGTCTTATTTCTCCCTGTCTCTATTTTGTGACAGTAGACATCATCCTACTCATCATCTTCACCAGTACTATAACTTCTCCCCTTTATTTTACCTTTTTCTCTGGTGGCGTGAGAAGCTCCTAATCATCAGAAGGCAGTCTCAGATTCTAATTCAGTGAATCCATGATTATGTACAAATAAAACCATCAATAATGTATAAATAAAACCCTCAAAAGATAATAAAACCTTCAAATTAGCAGAAAGCAAAGACATGAAGATGAGAAGCCATCATTTGATGACATTAATTGTAAGCATTAGAGCTGTGATGTCCATTCCACACCCACACCCAGCGCGCGCGCGCGCGCGCGCGCGCACACACACACACACACACACACACACACACACACAGTCTCTCTGCTTCTGGATGGACCAGTGAATTTTGGCTGAGTTTTAAATGAAGCAGCACCCTATATATTAATTGTTATTTTATAAAACACGTTTGATCTAAGATATTTATCTCAAAATTTATTTTCTCCAAATTAGAATGTTAGCCTTAAATATATACTTCACTGTTCTGTATAGCCAGCTGCTTCTGAGTTTGAGATAAGAGCAGTGAATCTTACAGGAATCTTCCCATTTGATATGAAGTGATCCCCTCATACAATGGTATGAGATATACAAAGCTATATAAAAGAAAGCCCTGCTAAGCCCATGATACTAGCAGAGGGATGAAGAACAGGGAAACCAAATCCAATTTCAGAATAGTTTCCTGCTGTGGTTTAAATGTGTACCCCAAAATTAATGTATTGGAAATGTAATTCCCAATGCAACAGTGTTGGGAGGTGGGGACTTTTGAATGTGTTTGGGTCATGAAGGCTCTGCCCCCATGAATAGATTAATGCTGCCATAAAAAGGGCTTACTGAAGTAGGTTCTCTCTCTTCTGCTTTTCTGCATATGAGATACAGTGTTCCTCCCCTACAAATGATGCAACATTCTTGCCATCTTGAAGGTAGAAACCAGGCCCTTACCAGATACCAGATGCTGGTGCTTTGATATGGGACTTCCCAGACTCCGTAACTGTGAGAAAATAAATTTCTGTTCTTTATAAATTACCTGGTCTCAGGTATTTTGTTATAGCACCATGAAATGGACTGAAACAGTTCCCTTATAGTCCATTCCTTTTAATAATTAAAGGAGTTCAGTCCAATCAATTGGCTACCATATAATTCCCTGGTGGTAGTTATGGAAACACACTGGAGATCAATGATTCATTTTTCCCAAGTAAAAACTAGTCTCTCAGCCATAGTGTCAGACAAGTCTTCTTGACGAAGGGGAGTCCAACTTGTTAAAAATATGTGTATAGCCTCCATCCCCAATGCTGGGTCCATTTTCCTCAAAAACGTATTCAAAAAATAATAAGCTACTTGGAGACAGAGGCTGATCAATATCTATAGGGTAGGTCATTACGTTCACAATGTAAAGAACTTTTTAAATAAGTATTCAAATAAAGCACTACTATTCTCTGGCCTGGGCCCATTTTAAGAAGTTTAACCACACATATCTCTCCAAACTGTATTATCTTCACTATTTTATTCTTGCCCCTTCAAAGTCACTACCCATCCCATTGGATCATTAGCCAGAAATTGGTATAGATCCTGATCTCAGGTTTCTCTTCTCCAGGTAGTTCTTCATCTGGAGAGGAAGAGAAATAATATTCATGTATGGTAAGTTGTAATATATAGTATGATAGGAATCTAAGCAATGTGCTCTGGCAGGAGGACAAGAGAATATTCTAAGCAGGTGATCTGAGAGGACTAACTGGAGATAGTAGGATTCAATATGGCTCTTAAGGGAATGGATAAGATTTTGTAAGAAAACAATGAGTGAATGATGAAGGAAGAGTATAGTCTAAAAACATGTCACACAGTGTGACAGAAATATTATAATATCTAAGTAGAGACACTTTTGAGTGATAGTTATATTTCTGTATATAAATGCATTGTCAGTCATCAGATGAGTTTAACCAGGGAAATGATTCTGTCAGATTGACATTTCAGAAAGTTAATTTTGCTAATACCATGCAGAATGGATTATTAAGGAAGATACTAGAGGAATGGAGATCAGTTCGGAAGAGAAGAAGGAATTAAGACACCAGGAGTGGAAATGGAAATTAGACTTAGATGTGAAGAAAAAATTGTAGATGTAGATGTAAGGTTTTTGGGTGGGCAGCGGTAGAGAAAGAAAAGAGGAGCAGAGTGTAAAGGGCAAGCAATGAGGCTTTATTGGGGGAGAAGGAAAAAGAGTGTTCCCAGGCAAGGTTCACTGGTCCCCAGAGAGGGGGCCAGAGAAATCACACGCACAGGGAAGTAAGTGTTGAGCGTTGAGCGGACTTACAGAGGTTTTAGAGTTGGGGGATGGGGGTTTCTCTTCAGCTGGAAGTTTTGGTGCGCAAAGTAGAGAGTTCTTTGTTACAGTCTAGGGTGAGACTCATGGGCTCCTCCTTTTCTCTAGGGAGGGGAGGGGTGCCTGCCACCAGCCTTACAGTAGAATCAATACAACTTGACAGCAAATTAAACTAAGAGTTGGGAAAAAATAGGGGTAATTCTAAAAAGCTTCCCCTTATTCATCATCTCTTCTGGGAAACACAATAACCCTGAAGTGTAGTAGAGGAGTAGCTCTACTACAAAGACAGCAAGATTTCAAAAATATATACGGGTCCCCAATGCCGCAGGAGAAAAGAAATTCATATAATGGAAGGACGGGCACTGTGAATAATTCTGGGAAAAGGCCAGGCCTCATACTAGGCTCCCCTTTTGTCTGTGCCTTTTGTACTAATGGAGTATCTGATTTCCTTTCCTCATAATAGTTAACTACCATCACCACCACAACCTGTTTCCCTGTTTTATTCCTGTTGCCTTTGTTTCTCAATGGATGTACGCTGTTTCCCTTCCTTCCAGCACTGATTGTTTGTTTCCTTATTTGTTTGTTTTTACACATTTATCTAATAATCCTGATCTACTTTTCAGCTTCCTAACCCTTTGAAGCCATCTCCAAATATTCCAAGTCAGGATGGCCTGGCTCTCTACATTAACTACTAAGCTGCCTAGGACTGAACAGAATTCTTCATGGCCTTCTAGGGATTTAATCACTAACATCACACTTTTCCAGAGTGGATCCTATTGCCCTGCTGGTGCTCTACAATTCTGCTGGTTTCCTGCCATTTCCATTTCTTTAACTTAGCTTTTCACTCTTTTACATCTAGCCTGTCTTCTCTGCAGTCAGAACACAAGGTGCTGAAGTATTACTTTTATCCACTAATGCTAATACAGATGCCAACAGCTAATATAGTGAAACAAGAGGAAGATTATAGATTATAAGTGTTTCTGAGTTATTAGGTTATTAGTCACCTAATCTTAAGGTTTCAGAAATAGGCAATATATTTACATGCAATTTGTCCTTACATCCTTGCTTTCTGCTACTGTGTAAAGAAATTTACTCTGAAGAAACATTGCCTTAAGCACTAGCGTGGATGGATCAATGTAAAGTCAAATCAAATCTTGTATTATGTGAGAGTCAAGGCTATCTGTATGACATTTCTTTTGAAATATTGATTAGCATTTGTATCATTAACTTTATGAATTTTTTCTAAAATTAAAATTGACTTGTATTAATGAACACTGTCTCAAATTCAAAAAGTTATTATATAATGGTGTTAAAAAATAGTCTAATCATTTTGATTACCTGAGTCTCAGTTTGTAGAAGATTGGACAAGGTAGATTTTAAAGATCCTGATTGTTTTAGAACACCCTCAACATATGAAGATAATTTACTCATGTATATATAATTAATGACACTCTGCATTACTCCTCTGGCTCTGACTCGTCGTTCTGGCTCCCTTTTCAAATTAAAAAAAAAACAAACAAATGAATAAAAAAACTTCATGGGAATTGTGTTTTGGGTTAAGAGTACCTGTATATGACTTCTTTTTATTTAAAATTATTTGTTTAATTTTTGCATGTATAATATTAATAACATCTACTGATTAAGTTAATATTCAGGAATAAGTCAGAAAAGTAAATTCTTACCTTTATCAAGTTAGAAATCCAGTGTAATTTTCTCTGCCTCTACATCCATAGTACTTTATAATGATAATTAATATTCTTTATAAAGAGATGGCTCTGTTCCATGCCACAAATCAGATCATGGTCCTTTTTCAAATCTACAGAACTAATTTAGAAGAAATGAGATATGTTTTGGGTAAGACTTTTTAAAAAAGTAAGAATAATATCCTATCATGTTCAATTATTTCAAGAATGTTTACCTCCTGCTGTGTAAAACCTAATAACAATTTAGTTTTGCTTGGGGCAGTATGGGGAGTCCTTATTTGTTTAAGCTTCATTTAAAATATACCCTACAGTACAAAATGCCATATCATGGATATTGTGGTTCATTAACTCAAGGCCACATCATACTCAAAAAGAAACATCATTTTTCAATTAACCTATAGATTTTAGATAACTGCCTAAAACTCATTTACCATTCAGGATAATTACATGCTTTTAGCATCTTTATTTTTATTTATTTTTGGTTTAGTGAAAATTCATTTCTCAATAGCCTTTACCCTTTCCTCGAACTGCTGCGGACATAAGCCATTTTGCTTTATCAATTCCTCCCATATTCATTCTCCCACATATGCTCATTGAAAGCTTTAGTGGTATCTAAATTAACTTGGCAGAAATAAAGAGAGACTCCATTTTTGGACAACACATCCTATGGGGCACTGGTTTGAAGGAAGCAAATTGAAAATGAAAAGAGATTTGGTGTTACAAGGACGAAGGCAGAAAAATGTTTGAAAATGGCATAGTTTAAAAGTATAATAACCTATGTTTATTTATAATGTCTGGAGAATGCCACAGTTTGCTTAACTGAAAATTGTGGGTAATTCAAGGATACATGTGCCATACATGGATTACTAATTTTCAAAGTGCAATTTGATAAATTACATTTAGCTTTAAAAGTTGAGTTTACCAAAATTTAAACATTGATGATTCAGACGGTCCTTCATTGTTTATGTATCCTCAGCCTGCCAAAACATACTCCCTCCCTCTCTCACAAAAAAGAATGGATTTTTGTTTTTATTCATCCCCAGGGGACACAATGTGTCTTGCAACAAAGAGGAAGGGTTGGTTAGGGGGAAAAAATTGTGTGTTTTAAAAAATATTTGTTCTTTATTCCCACTGCCCATCAGAAAAGGCTGTATGTGACTGCTCAGGAACAATCGAGACACGGGCGAGGGACATCAGAGACTGCTCATATAAAAATACTTTATAGTCCACAGCCATTCTATTCCACTCATTCTGCCAAATGGAGATCCATTAAAAGACAGACATTTCTTTCTTTCTTTTTCTTTCTTTCTTTCTTTCTTTCTTTCTTTCTTTCTTTCTTTCTTTCTTTCTTTCTTTCTTTCTTTTAGACAGAATCTTGCTCTGTTGCCTTGGGTAGAGTACACTGACATCATTTTAGTAGATGCAAGCACTGTTGTCTTTCACTTTAGATTTATTGTTTAATATGGTGGGAGGAAAAAGTAAGAAGTCAAAGTTAGGGAAATGGAACAGGAAGAGGAAAGGAGTGAAAAATATTGCAATTACATCTTGATTTATACCCATTCAAACATAATTAAGCACTGTTATGTTACAGACATTTCACAGAATTCTTATGAAATAAAATATTAAGGAACTCAAATCTAAAAGAGGAAAAAGGCATTTAAGCAAATAATCATAAAGTATTGTCATTAGTGTGCAGAGAGATGAATACAGAACATACTAAGGGAAGAAACAGATAGTGCAGAAGGGTATATTAGATTTTACTAGAAGGAGGAAGTTGTCAAGAATGTCCATGTGTAGGAGATAAAATTTGATGTATATTAAAAAATAGTTCAAGGTTGAAGAATAAGCAAAATGAATTATGTATGAAAGACACAGAAGTTACTATGTATAGCCAGTGGGATAGTCCGCAGAGATTCAGTAATCCACTGGAACCTAGGGGCACTTGTTTTTATGTCTTCTATTTCTTTTTTAGGATACGTATTGAATTACTCTCAAGATTAAAAATCCAATTTACAGTTTTAATCTATTCAAGATTGTCAGTATTTGCGTAATAGAGATCCTTTGTATGTTCACTTTGAACAATTTCATAATTTTGTATCTACCCCATTGAAATAGGTATATTTTGAAAATATTCACTGTTTAGCAAATCATACCACCCTGGAAGTTCTAACATTAAGATTACAAAAGAAAGTTTTTTGCCCCAAGAGCTAAGTAGTATTGACTGCTTAGAGCAAAAAAGTCACTGAAAAGATCCTAATTTGCAGACCATGGTTCTGAAAAACAGGCACGGTCAAGTGATTTTTGGTGACTTTTATGGGGAGGAGGCTGGGGTATGCTGCCAGAGCTAGAGTGTAGTGGATAGTCACAGATGCAATCATAGCATGCTGTAGTCTCGAACTCGAGAACTCAAGTGTTCCTCCCACCTCAGGCTTCTGAGTAGCTGGGACTACAGGCATGAACCACCACACCTGGCTTGGTCAAGTGTTTTATATATTCCTCCTTTATATGTTAAAAGGAAGCCTGGCTAACATAAACTGAAGTCTTAATGTAAACCTTAAGTAGACAGAATTTAGTATGATGTGAAGAAAGTAATAACATGACAGGAAATGTAAGACTGAATCCTTTCTGAAAGTCAAGGAGACTACTGAAGGAAAAAAACAAAATATTGGCTGGAATTGTATGTGGTTGCCTGGTTTTTAAATTTATTTACGTATTTATCTAACAACATTTATTCAGTGCCTACTAGGTATCAGCCATCATTCTAGATTTTATGGGTACAGCATTGAATATAAAGCCTCTATCCAAATAGGCAAAGCTCTTGGAAGAAGGGTGTTTTAAGAAAAATTCAGATGTGTTTAAGGGAATCTTGGAGGAGTAGATTCTTACTTCCCAGATTTCAAAACAAAAAATCACAAGTACCCTTAGTTAAGAACTGCATCTAACTTTACAAGATAGAATATTAGAAATGGTTGAGGTATAGTCTGAGATAAAGAAAAGATCAGGATATCATCTTGGTTAGAAAAAATTTCCTATCAGAAACAGAGAGGAAATATAGGAAGCCCTTATTTTAACTCACACCAAATGGAAATACAAGATAAAATACTTGGTTTTAAGTTTGTTTGTTTGATTGTTTGGTTTGGTTTTGGAAGTTTGTTTTTTTTTTAATAGCTAAATTTGAAAGCAAAAAATTTAAAAAAATGGCAGTAGAAACGAAGAAGAAATAGCTATAAACATGAATGGCAAATAAGGCAAATGGCACATGGGGCATCATAAATTAATGTGTCTAAGAGGTAGGGCAGGAACTGAAATTGAGTAATGTGTGACTCTGGAACAAATTTTTTGACATAAATCCAGGAATGATCTATAAAATGAGGGACCAAAAAAATTCCTCCCATTATCCCAAGTATATCAGAAATAAGCATTGACCATAGGTAAAGATAATCACCTGTGAAACTTTGAACTTCGTGCCTATAAATATTGGAATTAGAAATCATAAGTCATGAAAATTGGACTAAAACAAGTTAAACCCATAAGTCAAATGCAAAGTTGCCATATAAAGGACCACCATAACTCAGAGTACATGTAATTCATAAAACAACTCATTCTGATAAGATCACTGTCCAACATTACAAAACATGAAAGGAAAACAAATGTTAGGAGAGTATTCAAGTGAAAACAATAGAATTATGATGATACAGCTTAAGAAATTAAAGTAGTCTGAGAATAAAATATGTCAAAAAGTTCAAATAGATGAAGTGAGCAATATAAGCAATAAAGAAAACAGAAGTTTCTGAAACACACCTACATTTGCAAAATTTACAAAACTTATAGAAATGAGAAATGGATTATAGAAATAAACACATCAATAAAAAACTACAGACCACTATCCCTCATGAACGTAGATGCAAAAATCTTCAACAACATATTAGCAAATCAAATCCAACAGCACATTAAAAAGACAATTCACTATGATCAAGTGAGTTTCATCCCAGAGATGCAAGGATGGTTCAACATACACAAATTAACAAATGTTATTCACCACATAAACAGAAATAAAAATAAAAACTATAAGATCATCTCAATAGATGCAGAAAAAGCATTTGACAAAATCCAGGACCCCTTTATGATAAAAACCCTCAAAAATCTAGTCATGGCAGAAACATACAACAAAATAGTAAAAGCCATATATGACAGACTCACAGCCAACATCATACTGAAGGGGGAAAAGTTGAAAACATTCTCCTTAAAACAAGAATAAGACAAGGATGCCCACTGTCACTACTTCTATTCAGCATAGTACTGGACATCCTAGCAAGAACAATCAGGCAAGAGAAGGAAATAAAGGGCACCCAAATCAGAAAAAAGGAGGTCACATTATCCCTTTTAGCCAGTAATATGATCTTATATCCAGAAAATCCTAAAGATTTCTCCAAAAAGTCTCCTCTAATTGACAAATTCAGTAAAGTCTCAGATTAAAAAATTAATGTATGTAATCAGTGCATTTCTATACACTAATAAAGCTGAGACTCAAATCAAGGACTCAATACCACTTACGATAGGTGCAAAGAAAATAAAATACCTAGGAATATACTTAACCAAGGAGGTGAAAGACCTCTATGAGGAGAACTATAAATCATTCAGGAAGGAAATTATGAAGGATGTAAACAAATGGAAAAACATATCATGTTCATGGATTGGCAGAATCAACATTGTTAAAATGTCTATACTACACAAAGTGATTTACAGGTTGAATGCAATCCCCATTAAAATACCAATGTCATTTTTTGCAGATCTATAAAAAATAATTCTACACCTCGTACGGAACCAAAAGAGATCCAAATAGCCAAAACAACCTTAAGCAAAAGAAATAAATTGGGAGCCATCACTTTACCAGACTTCAAGCTGTACTACAAGGCTATTTTAACCAAAACATCATGATACTAGCACCAAAATAGAGACATAGACCTATGGAGCAGAACAGAGACCCAGATATAAAACTATCCTCATATTACCATCTGATCTTTGACAAAGAAGAAAACCCTATAAGCTGGGGAAAAGAATTTCTATTCAATAAATAGTCCTGGAACAACTGGATAGCCACATGTAAAAGATTGAAACAGGATCTTTAGCTCTTACCTTCACAAAAATTGATTCACAGTGTATAATAGACTTCAACCTAAGACATGACACTATAATGATTCTAGAAGAATATGTTGGAAAAACTCTTCCAGGATATTAGCCTAGGCAAAGAATTTATGAATAATACCCCAATGATAATCACAGTAAAAACAAAAATAAAAAAATGGGGATTGATTAAATTAAAAGGCATCTGCACAGCCAAGGAAATGATCGATAGGGGGAATAGACAACCTACAGAATAGGAGAAAGTATTTGCATGCTATATATCTGATAAAGGGCTAATAAGCAGAATCTACAAAAAATGCAAGCAAATCAGCAAGAAAAAAATCAAACAACTCCATTAACAAATGTGCAAAAGACATGAACAGATGCTTTCCAAAAGAAGATAGACTAATGGCCAATAAACATATGAAAAAATGCTCAATGCCTCTAATTATCAGGGAAATGCCAATCAAAACCACAATGAGATATCACCTAACTCCAGTGAGAATGGCTTTTATCAAAAAGTCCCAAAACAACAGATGCTGACACGGATGTAGAGAGAAAAGAATACTTATACACTGTTGGTGGGACTGCAAACTAGTGCAACCTTTATGGAAAATAGTACGAAGATTCCTCAAAGAACTAAAAGTAGACCTACCATTTGATCCAGCACTCCCACTATTGGGTATTTACCCAAAGGGAAAAAAAAAGCCATTTTATAAAAAAGACACTTACACTTGACTGTTTACTGCAGCACAATTCACAATCGCAAAAATGTGGACTCAACTGCACATCAATTCATGAATGGATTAATAAAAACGTGGTATGTATTATTACTACCTTTTGTAACAACTTGGATGGAACTGGAGACCATTCTGTAAGTGAAGAATCATAAGAATGGAAAAACAAATAGCACATGTATTCACTATTAAATTGGAACTAATTGATCAGCACCGATGTGCACATATACAAGTAAAACTCAATGGTAAGCAAGCAGGTAGGAGGGGGGAGTATGGGATGGATGAAATCATACCTAATGGGTATAATGTACACTATCTGGGTGATGGGTACACTTTAGACTTTGACTTCAACTGTACAAAAGCAATTCAGATAACCAAAACATGTGCACCTGTATAATATTCTAAAATAAAAATAAATAAATAAAGTGTTCAATATCTTTTTATTCTCTGGGGAGGGGGAAATACCAATTAATACTTTACATTGAAAGTCAAGAATGAATACAGTAAACTACATAGTAATCACTTAAAAATGCTAAAATAGTGGAAATAATATAAGGGTAGCTAATAAGAGAGGGAAAATTGAGTAATTAAAATTATTAATCAATTAATCCAAAAATGGCATGAAAGGAACATAAAACAGAAGAGACAAACACAAAGAATTGAAAAAGACATAACTTAACACCAAATATATCAGCAATAATACTTAACGTAAGTAGATTATATGCTCCAATTAAAATTAAAATTGTCAAATGGAATAAAGAAACTCAGGCACACACACACATACACACACAGACAACTAAATGCTCAATACAAAGAAACAGCTAAAATGTAAGGATATGAAAGGCTGAAAAGAAGATGATGAGAAAAAGTGTCAGATGAATATTAAAGGAAATCTAATGCAGCTTTCTACTGATTTCATAGAAAGAAGGGAGAAAACGTTGTTAGCTATGAAGAGTTATACTTCATAATCATAAAATGATTTGATTCACCAAGATCAAAATCTTTCACTTGGAATTTTTAGCTTGTACATTTCTTATCTTTCTGTCTTGTCTTCAACATTTTCTAGCCCTAACCTCTCATACATATCAACCTACTTCATGATAAGAAAATATAATTAGCTTTAGATGTCACCTGCCATTTTTAACAGCTCAGAATAAGGTATCTCAACTATCTGAACGCAAATTTCTGAGTTCAGGTATGAAGCCCAGGCCATTTATCTCCATTCCTGTCATTCTCCTTTTGTTTAGAAAAACCAGGCCTAAAACTTTTAGTGACCCTGTGCATGGTATTATGATTCTCTGGATTCTTGGCCTAAAATATGACAAATTATACATCAGAAATTCAAAGAAGTTGTACAGCTGTTTTTCTTTGCTATTCTACACCATCCACAGTTCATCAGCCTAATGGGGAGATGTTCCTTTCTTTAAATTGTTTTCCAGCTGTGACAAAAAGATAATCTTATGTGAACAACAAACTATAAAGAATGAAAGAATTAATTGTAAAGTTGAAAAAGAAATATATAGAACAAAGTGATTTTGATAAGTATTATACATTAATATTGTCCATGGCAATATTAAGCATTTAAGCTATTCAAAACATGAAAAATAATTTTATACATCTGAGCCAAGATTTCTGTTATAAATTGATAAAAGGAAGTGATTCTGGGAAGTGAATTGTTGTGCATGTTCCCAATTCCTCCCCAGTTGAATTAGCTACTGCTTCACAAGTTCCCTCCAGACCAAATATTATTTTGGAGAATGTGTCATACCACATTAAGCCTTACTGAACTATGTTGTGAAACTCCTTCCAGTTCAATAGTTAAGGGTCAATGAATGTCTTGGCAAGAATGGACGAGAGTAGGGGAAAGGTCACATTATATTCAGTGAATATTTTTCAATCAGTCCTCTGAGAAACAAAAAAAAAAACAAAACAAATGGTTCCCTTTTATATTACAAATCCCACTCACAAAATATAATAAGCATTTTCTGTTCCTTTTGATTATTAATCATCTCCCTTTCTTCATAAGGGTACCTTCTACTCACTGTATGGTGACAGACGAAAGCCGGTAGGGAGAGAAGGAGGAGAGAAAATCTTCCAAGGAATGATCAAATGCACTTCTAAAGATGTTAAATGAAGAAGAACAGCTATTGAAAGAGCATTGTTGTAGTCTAAATTACTAGCTATACTGGGAGTGAAGCCTTCTATGGCTTCTTTTCTTTTATGGAACATCTCTTCCCAAATAACATAATCTCCACCCAAGGATTTACCTTTTTCTCTGCATGTTGATTGTTTTCCCAAACTCCAAACTTCAATCTCCAGAATTCTAAAATCTTCTGTCCAGACATGTCCTCAAAACTCCAGAACTCAATTTTATAACCCAGGCATCTAATAGGCAATATTGGTTCCTTTAGTCTCTTTCGTCATAAAAAGGAGATCAGTTCACAGTCAAATAGAAAATGACGTTATTTTCTTTTGTGAAGTCTCTACAGAGATGCAGTACCCAGTCTACGTGTAATATATCATATTAGGGAAATAATTTGTTAGTAAATATGCAGTTCCTTAAGGAAAACATCTGAAATAATTTTGCTTTACACTGGAATAAAGGTAACACCTCTGATTTTCTTTAGGAGCTGATTTTCTATAAATCTAGTGAAAAAAAAGTTAGGATGTTACTCACAGTTTAAGACATTAGATGTCCTCGTGTAAAACAGATGGAAATGAATGGGTGTCAGGTCAGAAGGGGGATAAATATTAGCAAATTAAAAAGCAGAAACTGGCTGGGCACGGTGGCTCACACCTGTAATCCTGGCACTCTGGGAGGCCGAGGCGGGTGGATTGTTTGAGCTCAGGAGTTCAAAATCAGCCTGAGTAAGAGCGAGACCCCGTCTCTACTAAAAATAGAAAGAAATTAATTGGACAACTAAAAATACATAGAAAAAATTAGCCGGGCATGGTGGTGCATGCATGTAGTCCCAGCTACTCGGGAGGCTGAGGCAGAAGGATTGCTTGAGCCCAGGAGTTTGAGGTTGCTGTGAGCTAGGCTGATGCCATGGCACTCACTCTAGCCCAGGCAAAAGAGTGAGACTCTGTCTCAAAAAAAAAAAAAAAAAAAAAAAGCAGAAACTATTGTATTGTTTTTTGCTGTTTGTAATAAGCAAAATATTTCATCAACTTTTGGTAATTTGATTTTGACAAGGACTGTCTGAAAAATACTAGTGTCTAAAGTATCGCGTTGATTTTTTTCTACATTCATAAGTTTGTCAACCAAGCACTGAATCTTTTCAGTTATGAGAGGATTAAGAAGCCTAGAAGTCATAGTAAATGAGACTTTCTTAGTGAATTTCACTTTGATTATTCTTCGTTATTAAAATAGCTTCTGAAATATTCTTTAGCTTCTGGATTTCCTCAGTCTTGTCAAATGAAAAGGTTAAATGGAATCAGATTCTCCTTAAAGGGAATACATCGGTGTCCTGCAAAAACTTCACACTGTTATGAATAGGATAAAGAAGTTGAACAGAACAAAACGTGAAAATAACTATGTTTGATTAATAAATTAATTGACCAAGATAGCTATTGGTGTCTCAACTCAATAAAAGGTTGAGATTTTTTTGGAGTCTGGCATTGAGTCTCATTTTTTTCTCACTGAGTGATTTCATACATTCCAATGATTAAAACTGTGAAATACATATGTGAGTGACTATCCAAATCTGTAATCCAATTACTCCATAGTGTTCAGTATTTATGAATCACAATATCTTTTTTTAATGTCTCCCAGTCATTCTAACCTCAATAGATTTCATGCTGAACTCAAAATTTTCTCTTTCAAAATCTTTTTGTTCTCCCATATTCAGCAATTGCCTGTTTATACATATCTTCTGCTAAACTATAAACTCACTGAGTGCAAAATCTATATGCTCTTATTTGTTTTACCTTTGTGTGTACCCAACACTAGAACACTGAGAAAATAAATGAAAATTTAATGACAGCCAATGACCAATTCGATCCTATAATCTCGAATTCATCATAATAATACTTCAGCACATTTCTTCTGATTCATCAATTTGTTTGAGGTTTTGTTTGTTTGTTTGTTTCCTTAATCATTGTTTTACTAAGCCCAGGTCAGGGTATGTTAAAGTGAGGTAAACAATGACAGTGGTTTTATGCCTATTGTAGTTGAAGTAGACTAATTTTGACAGCATCTTTGTCAAACTAGAAGAGATTTGTAGCCTGGAAATCTAAAATTAAAGGCATAACTGGCATGTGGGGATCAAGACAATGAAAGGATCAGGGCTTCTCTGGAGCAAGTAGCCCTAATAGTAAGAACAACAGCCAAATTCAAAATAACAAGATAAAAATTCAGCATTTAGGAATTAACCAGTATGTAAGGAGAGGTGAATCTCCTAGAGAGAAGTGTTATGTATAGGAGATGATGCCTTCTGTGGTATCAGGGAACTACAGGTACTATATCTTCTGGGTGGAGAGAACATTTGTTTATGTCTTAACTACCATTAGTTTTATCAAGAGAAATTCTTTAATAGCTTCTTCCTACTAAGACATGTTGTGCTTTATATAAAATATACTTTCATCATTATGTCCCATGATTGAGTACAGTTGACATAGAATACATAAGCTTCTGTCATAGGAAGTGTAAATCACTTAAAAAGTATAATTTTTGCCAGAGGAGTTGACCACCGAAAACTTTAAAATACAACCTTTTTTGAGATATGATCCAATAATAACATATTTGCATGTATAAAATACTTTTTCCTCTGTGAAAAATAGCATTTTGTAAATTACTATAAATGTGAGAAATATTAATTATAATAAAATAAAATCTTACTATTCAATATTTTTTAACATCTTTAATATTTATTTATCAACTACAGCTGTTATCCTTTTCTAAGATGGTATATTTTCATGACTGACGTAAGGACCTTTTCATGAAACCAAAACTTTACAAAGGATATGCAGCCAATTCTCCATTTTCTATGTATAAACACTGTACAAATATTCCCCAAGGATTTGAAATATATTATCATATATTTAAAGTTTTCCTTTCCAAGACTTACGTTTAATTTGGGGTTCAATCATCTTTTAAAATGTTCTCAAT
This sequence comes from Indri indri, assembly GCA_004363605.1. Taxonomy (NCBI): domain Eukaryota; kingdom Metazoa; phylum Chordata; class Mammalia; order Primates; family Indriidae; genus Indri; species Indri indri. The sequence goes on along the minus strand of RJWJ010006598.1, from coordinate 4,361 downwards.
TTTGCTCAGGGTATATTTTGGAGTAAATAGACACTTGTTCACATATTTTAAAAAATGAATGTACTTCATGTACTAGTACTTTTATCACACACAAATAATTGCAGCAAATAAAATAAGGTGATGGAGACAGGGAAACAATCTAACATTAACATTTTTCTGAAAAAGTACAGAAAGTCCTGGGAAGCGTTCCATGCGTTTGCCCCAGGAAAAGATACTATAATTTGAAATGTTATCTCATAACCCTAACTTTCATATTGCATGGGCTGTACATTTTTATTTTTTAAGTGTAGAAATAAAATAGAAAGGTGTTTTTTTTTTCTTTTAAAGAACATATCATTGAAAATGCATTTTAGCAGAACAACAACTTAATTTATAGGCACTCTGCAAGGGGACCTCTGGGGCTCTAAAAACAACATGCTGAAAACCCACTTACCCAAGCCAAAGCTACACTAGTGGGTGAGTTCCTTTAACTCTCTCAAGAAATAGATACCATGTTTAATATGCTGTGCATCATCAATAGAAAAAGACAGCTTAGTTTGAGAATTAATAAAACAATTTTTATGAGGTATTTAGTCTTCACATATACATTTGGAAAATAGTAACAAAAATCTGACCAAAATTTTCCTTTACAAAGTGAATAATATTTTGAAAGTTAATTGTTTTTCCGTGTTTTTCTTTTTAAAAAACCACCATATACTTAATAAAATTACATAAAAATAAGTGAATTATTATTCTTTAACAAAATCCTAAATAATACAATAAATATGAATTATAAAAATTAATTTCTACATGACTGGAAACTTGCTGTTTCATTGAAATCTTGCTGTTTCAGTTTTAGAAAATTAATTTATAAAATCTTGAGAAAACAAAAAGGCCAAGAAAAAGATTTCCCTGTCAACTTGCCCCGAGTCTTCCCAGGTACCATGTAACATCAATGGAGCCTCCAAATTTATAAGGGCAAAGGAGAAAAGAAGTAAATTTAAAGATCACACATAGCAGAACCAAAATCAGGACCATAATAATGTGTGTGACTAATAGTAACTGATTCAGCTCCAAAATGAACTTTCCAATAGACTATTGTTGTTACTGAAAATCTCTCCAGTACAATTTTATTTTAGGGGGATAAGAACTTAATAAAATGCCTTAAGAAGTACTACATTAAATGATTAAAGATGTAGTTTACACTTAGAATGAGAGGGAGTCTAAGATTCTTACGAAAAGAAAAGAGAGGAATTGGATCCTGGCACGAGGTTTCTGTCCTATGCCGGAGATCAGCTGGCTCCCCTAGCAAAAGAGTGATCCTCTCGAGGGGCAGTTAGGGAGTCATGTAAATGGACATATAGCCAAATGGGTGAACTTTAGAAGACAAGGATCACTGCAGCAGTTGATATAATCAGGCATTTGTAGGCTGGTAAATGTAATTGTTGTTATCTGCCTATAGGCAACATGACCTCAGTCACCAATCTGGGTTACAAGGGTTAAGCAGTGGGATAGAGTTTTAGGGTTGACTGGTTAAGATTAAGACTAGGAAATAGAGCTGCCTAGCTCCTAAATTTGAGCTTCAGCTCTAAAGCTGAGAAAGCAGAGTATCTAGTAAATTAAAGAGTTTAGCTTAAAGTAGAAGTTGAATTTTATGACTTAGACAAACATGGGTGTCAGGCACAGTATAAGGGAGTTATATAATTTGTGATAACATGGATGTTTGTGCCTCAGTTCTAATGAGTCACATGAAAACTTATCTGCTACAAGTAGAGTAGCAGATCCCATGTGTTGCTGCTGTGTATTATTTCTAAGCCAACAGATATAAATATACCAGCTGCTAGTGTTTCACAGCAAGTTAAATAATCTCTCTAAGCCTTAACATCTCCTTTTGTAAATATAAAATAGTAAAATCTATCTTTCAAGCTTCAGTGAGGACTATTTAATGGCACTCAACAAATGTTAGCTCTAAATTGGCTGACCATGGGCAATAGAAAACAATTCCTGACTTGAAGGAGGACTGTCTGGGGGCCGGAGCTTGATAAAGCTGCAGCTGATTGATATGGGGTATATCAGTGGATCTATCTAGTTGGAAGAAGCTGAGGAATGCAATAGCAAGAAACCTCAGAGCAGGCTGATAATTATTTGTTGGTAGTTCCTTACTATGAAGCAATGTATTACTTCCCCTTCAACTGAGAGATAAGATCTGATGGTGTAGTGCATAGAGTGTGGTATCAGAGAACATGAAATACATGAGCCCAGAGAATAGCACAGGCTCAAAACAAGAAAGGTTGAAATTGCTGAAAAGTGAGGTTTGAAGATAAAGTATGGAATGTGACCAGGTCACATGCCAAAAAGATATAGAAAGACAGCCTAAATTTCCACTTACAGTCATGGAGTTCTCTGGAAGGGAGACACTATCTGACAGAAAGCTGAAAAAAAGTCAATTCCATTAATATTCAACAAAGGGTATTAAACATATACCATATGCAAACCATGGTGTAAGTGTATGGAGAGTATATAAAGGACCCATTTTACCTTTGCCAAAATTGTCAAGGGCTAAAAGAGAAATTTCTCTTCTGTAACTACCAGACTGGGAAATGAAACTGGGTGAATGTTAAAGTACTTTGCCACACTAGGTCATATGAGACACATGAGCCAAGCTGCTAGGGTCCCATAAAATGCATCAGCTGAATACAAGTAGAATAAAAGGAAATGTTTTGGAAAAGAAATGGTAATAATAGGATAGTATGAGAAAAGAACCTATGCATGGAAGACAGAAGAGAGCCTAAAGAAGAAAATGTGTAATAGAGGATTAAAAATTTAAATATATATATGTATATTGCTTGAATGTATGAAATTTAATAATTAAAATTATATAAAAATTTATATCATAAATGTATGCAGTTATTTTACTGCCTCTAGGATCAGTAAATTTATTTATTTATTTTTTTGGCTTTTTAACAACAAAAACATTTATTAATCTTTTCATATTTGTTTCTTTATTTTTATTTTTATTTTTTTTTTAATTTAGAATTTTATTTTACGAAGTTTGTCAAAAAATCAAGGGTTTAAAATACTTAATCAAGATAGGATCACAGGTCACTGTGAATAATAGTTATTCATTTAACCAGCATGATAATTTTTTTTTTAATTTTTTTTATTCCAGGGTATTGTGAGGGTACAAACACTACAGTTACACTTTATGCCTTTGCCTCACCCAAGTCGGGTTAAAGGCATGCCCTTTCCCCCGCCCCCTTAGTGCTCACCGTGTCCTTTAGTTGTTGATTTGCCCCCCCATCCCCCTAATCCCTAGAGAGTATTTCTGCCATGTGATCTACCTAGTGTTGATCAGTTAGAACCAGTTTGATGGCGAGTATAAGTGGAGCCCGTTCTTCTGCTCTTGTGGTGCTTCACTTTGGATAATGGGCTTAATTTTAACCCAGGAAAGTGTAAGAGGTGCTAGATCACTGTCGTTTCTTATGATTGAGTAATATTCCATTGTAAATATATACCAAATTATATTAATCCACTCATGGATTGACAGGCACTTGGGTTGTTTCCACATCCTTGCGATAGTGAATTGTGCTGCCATAAACATTCGAGTGCAGATGTCTTTATCATAGAATGTTTTGTGCTCTTTTGGGTAGATGCCTAATAGTGCTATTGCTGGATCAAATGGTATTTCTATTTTTAGCTCTCTGAGGTATCTCCAGATTCTTTTCCACAGAAGTTGCACTAATTTGCAGTCCCACCAGCAGTGTAAGAGTGTTTCTGACTCTCCATATCCTCGCCAGCATTTGTTGTTTCAGGATTTTTTGACAGAGGCCAATCTCATTGGGGTTAGATGATATCTCATTGTGGTTTTGATTTGCATTTCTCTAATGATTAGAGATGTTGAGCATTTTTTCATATGTTTGCTGGCCATTCTTCTGTCTTCTTTTGAAAAGTTTCTGTTCATTTCCTTTGCCCATTTGTTGATGGGGTTGTTTAATTTTTTCTTATTGATTTTTTTGAGTTCTAGATAGATTCTGGTTATCAGCCCTTTGTCAGATGTGTAGAGTGCAAATATTTTTTCCCATTCTATGGGCTGTCTATTCACTCTACTGATAGTTTCCTTGGCAGTGCAGAACATTTTTAATTTGATTAGATCCCACTTATTTATTTTTGTTGTTGCGGCGATTGCTTTGGGGTTCTTCTTCAAGAATTCCTTGCCTAGGCTGATGTCTGAAAGGGTCTTCCCAACATCTTCATTAAGAATTCTTAAGGTTTCATGCCTTAGGTTTAAGTCCGTTATCCATCTTGAATTGATTTTTGTGAGAGGTGAGAGGAGGGGGTCCAGTTTCAATCTTCTGCATGTGGCTATCCAGTTTTCCCAGCAC
>RJWJ010006597.1:0-61672 GCA_004363605.1 Indri indri | reverse complement strand
GACCAGGGCCATAAAGTGAAGCAGGATGTGGCAGCAGGTCACACTCTTGGCTGCTATTATTTGCCTCCCATGTATACCACATGCTTAAGGAACAAAGCTGTGCCCCTCAGTAACAATAGCCAGGCACGGTGATAACTGTGTACACGACCTATTTTCTTCATTCTCACAACACTCTTGTGAAGTGGGTAATATGATTCCCAACTTAAGTATAAGGAAACTGAGACTAATTGGAAGATCCGCAGTTTGCCTGCTGGTCACGCAGTAGACAAGCCTGCTCCGAGCAGACGCGTCTACCTGCTCTGTGCCAAGCACCGTCAGGCATCACAGGTCCGCGGCGCCTGGGACTGGTTCTCTCCTGGGGCCCCGGCCCCGGGATGGAGCCTGTAAAGCGCTGCTTTCAACAGCAAGTTGTTGAATGAAATTAATGAATCAATGTCGCTCATAATTAAAACTTAAAAAAAAAAAAAAAAACAGCCAACCGTCCTTAAAGGTAAGAGAAGCAGGCAGTGCAGCGAGTGTTAATTTTGGAGTCCCTGGTAGGCTTGAACACGGAATGCTGCTCTGCCCACGTGGGCGTGTCGCTGCTCCTCCTCCACCTGACCTGCTTCCGAGCGGGGGAGGGTCGCAGAGCCGCTCCCCGCGCGATGCCGACTTGTGAAAGCGGGTGCTGCCCTGAGCAATTAGACACTCCAGGGCCTCTGTTCTGTGCCCTTTAATATATACAACGACCTAACTGCTAATGTGGCCAAAGGACAAGGGAACGTGTGAAATTGTCCCCATTAAAATCAGCCCTGGGGACAAGCACTGCGTCACCAAGCGGAGGCCTGGCATGTCCTCTGGTTTGTATTATAGCATCACAGCCTTTCTTCACCCAGGACGCTCTGATTTCCCTCCCTCCTGCGCCAGCGCCACGTCACAGACACACACACACACACACACACACACACACACACACACACACACACCCCACTTTCTTCCAACAGCCACTGCATTCGCAGAAAACCTTCAACTATGTTTCTATCCTGATGGAGGGTCTGTTCCTACCAGTATAACAAACCAAGCATTCTCTCTGCTATATAACGTTTGGAATGAAAACAAAACAAAACAGCAAAAAGACAGCAAACACCCGGGGACACTAAACTTCACGTTCTCATCTAGTGCCTGAGACATTCACTTTTTCGTATCAATGTCTTCCCAGATTCACAAGATAACGATGCTTCAACTCTCGGCGGCCTATCAGTGACACAGCCTCGTCACGAGGCCCCAGTTACACTGCTAACAGTAAAGGAGAAAACTTGAACCAATTTTGGAACAAGAGTTAAGAGGGAATACGAAAAATCCCTGCTGTGATCTTTTAAAACATGAGTTGTACAATAGTTCCCTCTTGTGGTCAAACTGGGAATCGCCACCCTCACCTCGCAAGCTTTCCAATGGAGAGGTTAATCGACTTTTGTGTGTCAAGAATCATATTGGCCCAGCCTGAGCAAGAGCGAGACCCGTCTCTACTGAAAATACAAAGAAATTAATTAATCAGACAACTAAAAATATATATATAGAAAAAATTAGCCGGGCATGGTGGCACATGCCTGTAGTCCCAGCTACTCGGGAGGCTGAGGCAGTAGGATTGCTTGAGCCCAGGAGTTTGAGGTTGCTGTGAGCTAGGCTAATGCCACGGTACTCACTCTAGCCAAGGCAACGGAGCGAGACTCTGTCTCAAAAAAAAAAAAAAAAAAAAAAACATTGGCAATCAGGCAAAGCCTATGGATCTCTTCCCAAATTCATAATTACAAATAAAACCAATTATATTTCAATTAATATATCCAATTGTTAAACAGGTGGGGGCCATATGAATATGTGTACTTTTTAACACAATAAATAACAAGACCCAGTGTCACTTCTAATTACCATAAATTTAAAGTAGTTGTGGGAAAACAGCCTGTTGCATAGCAAGAGTGATGCCATCTTGAAGTAAAACTTCCATGATGACGGATGTTTGACTCCTGCATGCCAAGGTGTTCCGCAGCAAAGTCTTTAAACAATGCCTATAGCATAGATAACCCCTCGTAAAAATGCGTATCTAACCTCTCCAGTGGTCACAAGTTTCAGCAAGAAAGTCTGAGACATGACCAGCTTGCTATATAAAGGATACTTTTTGGAAGGTAGGTGCAAAGATCCACCGTCGTGAGGCCCCTTGAGACATGGCTTCTGTTCTTAAGTCCCTATTAAATGTGTCTGAGAAACTGGATTAGTCAACTCTTTCTTTGGCCTCTCAACTCCTCAGCCTTTGGGGGTAGATTTGCACACACCTTCTCACCAGGGAGCAGTAGCGATGGGCATAAGTGACATTTTGAGAAATCGGTGGCAGCTGTAACGGGCTATGTGAATAGCTGGAATTTCTGGAAGTGACAAAGCCACAGGTTCTGGCAATACTACAAAGGTTGGTTCATTGCCATTTATAATTGAAGGAAATTCTAAATTTCAGTTAGAAGTTAAGCTCTAATCTTTTCCCATTCAAGTTCCTTGACGGGCCAGATGCAGTGGGTGGCTGTGAGTCGAAGCCCACCAACCCAGGAGCACAAGAAATACCCATTTATTTACTGAAGTAATTTGTTTCTGACTCACAAGCCCATTCCAGGGGGTGATGAGAAATTCAGACTCAGTAATTATTGGCTCCCCACACAAACACCCAAGGAGGCACCAGGTGCCACCCTGAGCTGCTGCCCACCTCATTGTCCCTTCTGATGTGGAAGCTGTTTTTCCAAAGCGGAGGTTGGAAACTTCAGCATTTTAAAGGCAGAGAGGAGGAAAAAAGCAGGGGGAGAGGAGGGCAGGTGAGGTAGTGAGGAGGGTGGGGCAAGGGGGTATAGAGGAACTCTGTGCTTTCTGCTCAATTTTCTATAGACCTAAAACTCCTCTAATCCTAGCTCACACCTGTAATCCTAGCACTCTGGGAGACCGAGGCGGGAGGATCGCTTGAGGTCGGAAGTTCGAGACCAGCCTGCGCAAGAGCAAGACCCCATCTCTACAAAAAAGAAAAGATTAGCCAGGCGTGATGGTACGTGCCTGTAGTCCCAGCTACTAGGCAAACTGATGCAGGAGGATCTCTTGAGGCCAGGAGTTTGTTGGAGGTTGCTGTGAGCTATGCTGACACACAGCACTCTAGTCTGGGCAACGGAGAGAGACTCTGTCTCAAACAAACAAACAAAAAAAGTTTATTAATTTTTTAAAGGCTCAAAAATCAGCAGGTAATTTGAATAAAGATAGATTTTTGCCTGGAGGAAAATATCAATTTAATGCTTAAAAATTTTGTACATTACTTATAAGGAAAAAAATCAATTTAGCAACAGACATCTCTTCCACAACACTACAGTCTGTTGAGAAGTGACTCCCCTTGTGCACAGGCCCCTCATTTCCTTCTGCATCATATTTCCCTTCTGAAAATTCCAAAAGTGATCAAAGAAAGTGGTACAGAAAGAGAATAACATAAAGACCCTCTTTGAGAAAACAAAATATGAAATAAGAAACCGAATCGTGCTTTACGAAGCAAATACTCTTTCACTAAAGGGAAACGGTGAAGCCAACAGTTGGGCCTACGTGGCCTTTGTGGAGTCACCCTCATGTTGCAAATATCTGGAGGATATTTTCTACAATATATTTAGTATAACCCAGGGTGCAAAACGAGGTAACTATTTGCTAATAAACCAAATTCACGGTCTCCACTCGCGGAGATAGACCCATTTCCCCTCAGAAAATGTAGTAAGTAAATAAATAAATAAATAAACCTAATTCATTTCCTATTGCTGCAGTAATAAACTACCACAAACTAAAACAATTTGTGTCTTAAAACAACATAAATTTATCTCACAGTTCTTGATTGAAGTCAAAAGTCAGAAGTCCAAAATGAGTCTTACTGAACTAAACTCAGGGTGTCAGCTGGCCCATGCAGCCCTTCCTACTGTAGGCCTCGGGGCGAGAACAGAGCCTTCCCTGTTCCACGTGCTAGAGCTGCCCGCTTTCTGTGGCTCGTGGCCCCTTCCTCCGTCTTCAAAGCCAACAGCACTGGGCCAAGTTATTCTCATTCCATCATCTCTCTATTTCTCCTTTTTCTATCTCCTCCCTCCACTTTTCAGGAACCTAAAATTACACTGGGCCCAGCCCAATAATCCAGAATAGGCCCTATCTTAAAGTCAGGAGATTGGCAACATTAATTCTTCTTTGCCATGTAGCCTAACACATTCACAGGTCCTAGGGAAGAGGACATAGATATATTTAAGAGGCTATTATTCTGCCTATGAAAATGTCAAAAGAAATTAAATGTAAGTATGCTCTCTTCCCTTTCTTAGGTATGGCTATTTTCTACGATCCAATGTTACAAGTTTTCTTGCTGAAAAATTATTTAAATACTAGTCAAAAATGCATCAATTATAATACATGCTTTGGATAATTATGAAAAATCATAAAGCACAGTGGGATTAGAGACAAATGATTCAATGCACATCACTGGTTAGTCTGGTTAATAATGTCAAGTGTAGCTGAACTTAGAATTAACTCTCTAAGGTTCCCAGATAAAAATGCAGTCTTTGGTCTCAATGAAAGAAGGAAAAGCCAGGAAGCTTCTGATTTTAGACGCAACTATCACAATTCACTGTGTCCCTTCCACAGAGGGTCACAACACACCTGCTTATGAGAGTTGATAAGTCTAAACACAATCTGAACTCTGCACACCGGCTGCAGAGACTATCTCCAAGGAAGGAAATTGGGTCAAGGGACAGGGGCAGAAACGACAGTCTTTATCACACACCTTTACCTTTTGAAATTTATACCATGTGTGTATTGCCTACTCAAAAAATACACTAACTTTAAAAAGAACATATTACGCAGCCCAGTCCGTGTGAAGGCTGAAGGGGCCATTCTTTTTCACCCCTTTTCTTCCAGGGTCCATTGGAGAAAGAGGGCACTGGCCCCCCAGGGAGTCCCTCTTCTGGGATCACTGGCACCTCCTAGCAACAGAGAAGTCCGCGAAGCTAGAAGCACTGAGGGAGACGGGTGTAAGAGAGACAGCTCCTGAATGCAAAGGTCAGCAAGATATGTAATGCAAAAATAATAGTGCATTTAGTAATATGAATATAAATTTTGCTTATATTTTAAGAAACAAGACTTGGCTGAGGATAGAAAGCAAGAAAATAGAGTATTAATGCCTTCAAAATTTGTAGGTGATGACTAATGTTCCAAACAACTAGAAAAGATAAAAGAAACATAATCCAAACAATGAAAGACAGGAAAAGAAAATAGAAAGGACAAAATATTTATACCAGACAAAAATGTCAAGAGATCATACAAATTATAATTTTATCAAAACTGTTAAAGTTTCCTATTAGGTTACAAAAAAAGGTTGGTTCAAATAACTAAATCCAAACATCTAAAACTAAGGCAGGTGTACACACATATTGTTAGAAAATCTGCTAATGCATCCAAAAAGAAAATAAAGGTGGTGATATTAATAACAAAATGTATTACAAGGTGAATAAGGGCCACTTCCTGTTCACAATAAAGACATAATTGATATGAGTCTGAATCACCTAGCTTCAAAATGTGCAAAGCTTAAAACATTTCAAAATACAGGAAAACTTAAAAACAATGGTAGTAGACTTGAACCTATTCACCTGTATCACGTGGTGTTCATAAGTTGAAATGGACCTAAGCAACATTTCGGCAAAAAGGAAGGATGTCGGGAAGCACAGAACTGTCAGAAGCCAAGGCTCCCACGCAGAGTGCCAATAAGCAGAAAAGCCAGACAACTTGGTTGTGCCCCGGCCTGATTACCCACAAAAGCAAGAGCAGTCAGAGGGCGGGGGGCGGGAGAAACACTGGTTGGCAGCAGCCTGTGGCCTGCAGCTCAGCGGCCTGAGCACTCTGGTGCACAGGCTCTTGTCAAGTTCAGGTCTGCTCACGGGCTGTTCCTAAGCCAATCCTGCCCTGTGCTAGTAATAAATGCCAAAGCTGGCCAAGCATGAGCTTCTCGGTCACTTTCACAGGTTGTGACTGCACCATAACCCATCCCCCTTCCCTGATCAACTGAATATTACGGTAATCTTTGATGATCACTTCCAAAAATTAAAAATGGCACTTGAGAATATTCATCTGGAAGAACTGGAAAAAAATCATAAGTAATGAAAACATGGTCCATTTATGATAGTTATATTACAGGGTTCACAGCTGTAAAAAAAAAAATTAAACTCTGTCTTCCTTTTGTAGTCTCATGCATTTTGTCAAAGTGGGTGTTTTTTAAATTTTCCAACCTACCATTTGTGAAAGAAATTATGGAAACAATAAAGCTGAAGGATAAACACTTTAAAAATAAGAATTCATACTCCAAGAAGTAAGAATCTTTCAACTTTTATTTCTAGGATACATTCATCTGGAACCTTTTGTTTCTTTACAATTTTCCCCCTAAGAGAAATGAATACAATAAAAATATAATCCAACTACCAGCAATGTTTGTAACCAGAAAAGAATCTAAAATCTCTGGTGTGATAATATAGGATTTTTTTAAAAATATAAACTTCATACCAGAAATAAAGCCTGAATATTCTCTTTCTTTAAAAATATAATTTTTCCTTCTTTGCTCTTCCATGTAAATCTTATAATCAACCTGTTAGTTCTAAAGTCTATTTTTAAACCGCAATTATAACACTATAGCAGGTTTTTTTCCCTACTTTGTATCTTGTTCTGTACTGTGAATCATTAACTAATAATTGCGAAAGTCTTTAAAAAATGAGATTGCCACTGTTGTAGCAAGATTCTTCAAGATATACTGAAAAAAATTTTTTTTCCATAGCCAACAGAAACCTACTTAACAAATTATATTCTATCCTGTTTCTGAAATTAGAAAATGTATACAAAGCACTTTTGCAAACTGTAAAGCTCCAAAGGAAAACATTTTTTTAATCTGTTCTGACTAGAATGGCTGCTGACTGGGATACAATGTTAGGGGCACTGGCTGTGTGCAAATCCATTTTTTTTTCTTTTCTGCAATTCCTTAGCCTGGTGGCGGGTGGGATTAGAAACCGCCAATAAGTTGGGCTATTAGTACGGGGGTATCTCACAAAGATTGATTGGTTTGCAATAACTTATGCCTTTTTCTTAATTGAGAATAAAGACCAAGGGGCACAGGACTAGCTCTCTTTAGACCAATACTTTACAACCAGACTAAGAAGTCAGGTCATATGTCTCCAACTAGGAATAAGAAATAGAAGTTAGACAGCTTTTTCTTCATTTCTAACTAGTTCCTCTATGCCGTGCTTCATTATCTGAAGTATAATCCATTTTAAAATAGGATTCCAAAACCCAAAATAAATGGCCTGGAGATGACCTCTTTTTCTTAATTTAGGAAGATAATTTTTTTAAAAAGCCTAATTATAAACAAGGGTACAACATACCTGAACCACAAAGTGGCACCCTCCCAACTCCAAATAAACAGCATTATCCATTATCAACGTTTTAGGGTATTCGCTAGAATGTGGGAGGCTAAGCAAAGGATTAAGCTTCATAACAATCTCAGTGAGGGCTCCCTTCTTGTTTGTTAGAATGTCAAATAAACACAAAAGAAACTTCTTTCCATGAGTCACCTTAATGAAATTGTACAGGCCTATGAAGACAAATCCAGCAATAAAGGGCTGCAGAAACTTGGTCATTTGTACCTAGACATGGGTGACTAAAAAGAATCTTTACCTAAAAATGAGTGAACTGACAAGAGGGAATGGGTCAGGGTTGCTACATTTAACAGGTTTTGCTAACAGAGTTGAGCACAACAACAGGTGTGCTGTGCCTCAAGGGCCTGTGGGGCCTCGTTTCTTGAGTTTCTGAGTGATCTTCCTGGGGCTCTCTGGGAGCAGGCCCAACTTAGCACAAGGAATGGGCTAAATGGCCTCTTTTGGCCCTCCGATGCACTTACCCTTTCCTTTAGTGCCCTCTTTCCCCAAGAGAATATTCAGGCCAGTTTTGTTTTGTTTTCTGCATTAGTAAGAATTATAAACTAGCAATGTGGAATACCCCTAACTCTCACTGAGTGACTTATGTTAGTATAAGATACCTCGAGTAGTAAGAATGGAGAACTTAAATGCCATTTACAGAAGAGTCAAACAAGCCTGTGTCACACTTTTATGAATCCAAAGTATTAAAATTTAGCAATGATAAGTGAAAAACTATTTTTGTCACTTAACTACTGGACTTTAAACCAATTTCAATATTCAAAGGTAATCAAAGGTCATTTATATTGAGTTAACATGCCTTCCATGTTTTCTACATACAACAAAGATTGTTTTTGAATATACATATTTTTAAAACCAATTTACTTCCTTTTACAATCATACCTTCAGTCTAACATTTAAAATATAAATCCAAACTGTCCATGAAAACAACAGTGGACCAAGTGACAGTATTATTTAAATAAAACAATAATTCGAGAAAAGGTCAGCAGTAAGACTCAGAAAATAAACATAAATAGATTCATTGGCAATCTGCTCATACACCTAATGTGTTCAGAAATGAACTTCACACAGAACATATCCCACTGTGATGTTAGACAACTCATTCCTTTCTCATTTTCTCATTGCATGGTGCATGTCTCTACTATTTTTACTGAGGCTTATACAGTGATTAGATATCCTAATAGCAGAGATTAATATTAAATAAACAGCCTATTCCAGAATTGGCATGTTTCCAACAATTGTTTTGTGTGTTCCCTGAATTATAAAATAGTCCAATCTTTTAGGAGCCTAAAAAAAAGAGCTTAGATATATTCATACACACTGTGATTAAATGTTACTAAGACAATAAGGTGGAAAAAAGGAATAGAAGGGTACGAAGTAAATTTTCTCCAAACAATTCCATTATATCAGCCAGTACTGTCAATGATATATATTTATTTTAATCAAGTTATGGAAAAAAATGAAAGAATTATTACCAGAATTTGCATCAATTTTTTGGAGAGGCTAACAATGAAACATTAAATATACAAATTTACTTGTATATTTATTTGAAGAATCTTTGGTAGCAAATGTGTGTTTCTTCCACATTATAGGACTTTTTAAAATCAATGTCAAAAATTAATTTACTAATCAGCATATGAAAGATAAATTATGGTACTATTCTTTTGGTTTTCCTATAAAATGTCCTTGAACCTATCAACTTGCACTATTCATGCACTTAAACACAGTATCTGTTTAACTTATATACATACAAAATGAGAGACTAATACCAGAAAGAAATTAGACAGTAATGAGAATCAATGACAAAACATAACAATGACAACTGTTCTTAAGTAATTTATTTTTAAATTATAAGATTTACAATGCTTTGATTATGCAAAATAGCATAATAGAAATTAAATCAATAAACCAAAAGAGAAAGAAAACTTAGTTTTCTTGAATAACCATACTTAAAGCCATCTTTGTAAGTATCTGACGTCCCAACCATGTCTCACGTAGAAAGTAAAAGTTTCAAATGTTTCACTTGCAGGTTTAATTTCTCATTTTCACTTTTTATGAACTGTAATGTAATTTATTTCAAATCCTATTATACCCCACTGCAACAGCAGCAAATCTCACATGTATAATCAAATGTGAAACTGGGGCACAGCTTTTTGCTTTTAGCCGCAGACAGAAATTATACACTGCATTCAGTACAGTAGAGTACACTGTATTAACCAGAGCGTGGAGTTTAGTACACTTATTGCAGGGTTGGTATCTCCTTCCCTCTGATCTGAGCCAGCTGAGCTCCTGAGCAGACATATTACTGCTGTGGATAGTAGGACTGCGCTGGGGGCTGAGGGAAGGGATACGAAGGCTGCTGGGGTGCCGGGTACGGAGCCTGTCCGGGGCTCTGGTGATACACGGGTGGATACGGCATATTGTACTGGCCATAGGCGTAAGGGTTATAGCCCATGGGCATGGGCATTTGGCAATACCTGATAGGGAGAAGAAAACAAAAAAACTGGATTGGTAAATAAAATACTAGAAAATTAAACATACAATGATTATTCCAAAACTAAGTTTTTTCATAAAAGCTATTTTTTTCTATTTTTCAGTCTATTGAAGAACACTCGAGAGGGGGAAAAAAACTGTTTCAAGGTACTTGTTAGAGAAAAGCATTCCTAGCCTGTTATTAATTAAGATGAAAGAATATCAAGTATTTAATACTATCTAGAAAATAATATCGTTGAAGGAAGTGAGATTAAATATTCAACACTTAAAGAATAAAAATGGAGACCCTTCATTTTAATGTGGCAAAACTTGTACTCTAAAGACATTTCTCTTCCACAAGACTCAATATTCACTGTAGTGAACATAAATTTGCTGTTTATGAAGTTCTAATATTTAGAAGACAAAACGTTCTTAAGCAAAATTTAGAGTACATCTTAAAAGGCAGTCAAATGTCTGGATTTTTATGATTATGAAATTACCACAAAGGTGGTTAATCTTTAAGAAACTACATTCCATAATTAGATAAATTTCTGTTCAACAGTTTATCAAATGCCAAAATTTCAAAGCACAGGGATATAAACAAAGGCCTTATCAGTCTTGTTATGCTAAGCTCAGAAAAGGCATCTATCAGTTTATCATCTAAACAAAGAAAACCAAGGAAATATATACCGGATTCCATACCGAAGAATGTGTTTAATATAAGCCCAATATGCAAAATATAAAAATGTAAATTTGAAAAGCCTAGGAAATGGCTATTCAACTACTCATATAAGTGACCATAACATTATTTTTATTTCTGGATAAGCTGAGAATGTAGTTTATGCATTCTTGACACCTTCATTTATAGAAGGGGTGACCCTGTTTTCAAAAGGGTAGCCAGAGCTAGAAACACATTAGCCAAGTCCTTAGACTATACAATGTTGCAGCCTTACCCGGGATATCCTGGATAGGTGGGATAGGGTGGTCCCTGGGCCTGTGGAGGGGGAGCTGAGCCAGAGGTTTGTGATGGAGCTGGTGCAGTGGTCCCAGCCCCCACTGGAGCCGGAGCAGTAGCAGAAGGAGCTCGATTAGCTGGAAGCACAGGAGGTGGAGGCCGGGCTGGGGGCTGAGGCTTAGCAGGCTATAAGGAAAAGTCAGCATTAATTACAAAATGTTTTATTTTTCTCTCAAATTGCTATTGATTAAAATAAGTGATGGTATGCTATATAAAAAGCGCTAGAATCCAACCAAATGTATTTCTAATTTCCATTCTTAAATGTTGGCTTATTACTCTAGAAATGTATCACAGTTGAGGAATAATTCTCCAATGTGTAGAAACACCACAACCACTGCTCTTTTCCTGATGCCTATTTAATCATTCACTACTTCCACCAATGGCCAGATATTGCAGGTGGATGGAAGAAGCACACGTGGTTTATTATTGTAATCTACTCCCAGTCCCCAAAATACATGAAAATTTTCAAACGCCAGAAAACTTTAAAAGAATAGCATACAAAACAATCACATATCTACCAATGAAATTCAACAACTATTAACATTTTGCCATATCTGCTTTATCTATATTTATATCCATATATTTATCTATCTACATATTTGCAGAACCATTTGAAAGTAAGCTGCAAAACTTCGTAACACCAGCCATGAAGACTTCAGCACTCAAGTCCTAATAAGGATATTCTCCTTAATCACAATACCATTTTAACCCTAAGAAAATTAATGCCTATCCCTCAATATCAGTGAATATCTACTCCAGATTCAAGTTTCCCTATTTATCACAAAAAAGTTCTTGTAGCTATTTTATAAACCAAAGTCAAGGTTCATATACTGCATTTGATTATAATACATTTTTCATTTATTTTAATCTAGATTATACCCCAGTCTTTTTTCAGACAGATGACATTCAGTTTTAGAAAAAACCAATCCAGGTGTCTCACATAATGTTCCATGTTCTGGATTTGTCCACTTGTTTCCTAATGGAACAGTTTAACTTCTGATTTTATCACTATATTTGCTGTAAATGCAAAGTTAGTTCTAAAGACTTGATTAGATTCAGACTAAACTTTTTTTGTCAAGATTTCATGAGTGACGCTGTGTTCCACATATTGCAAAACATCAGAAAGTTGATCACCTTCAATGTAAAATATGTTTTATCCTTTACAGCAGGGAAGCTGTCACTAACGTAAAACCTCCATTTAAAAAATTTGTGTACTAACCGGCATGGTTCTTGGCGCTGGAGTTGGAGGAGTTGGTGCATGTCCTCCTGCTGGAGAGGACTGATAGGCAGGCGTAGGAATTGAAGGAGCACTAGGTTCTCTGGCAATGCTTTGTTGCAAGTCCCTTATTAAAGACAGAGTGTTAAAAATTAACACAATAAGAAAATGTAATGCACATAAAATACTAGATCTTTTTTATTTTTTTTTTTCATACATGAAACAGAAAATGGACCACAAACAATGATGGCATTTTAAAATACAATACACTTCAAATTAGTACAGCCACTATGGAAAACAGTATGGAGGTCTCTCAAAAACCTAAAAATAGGTCTGCCATATGACTCAGCATTGCTGGTTATGTATCCAAAAGAAAAGAAATCAGTATATTGAAGAGGTATCTGTATTCCCATGTTTACTGCAGCACTATTTAACACTTTAAAAAAAAAAATAAGACTGGATGAAATAAATTAAAATACACTACATTTCTATTCTTGACTAGAACTTAAATCTTCCTTCTTCCTACTGTTTAAGAAAATGAAGTTATATCTTACTCTATTTCTGAAGACTAAGAAAAAGGTAAACATTTTTGAAGATCTTAGTTACAGCTAGAGTAAGGAACATATTAAAAGGGGCAAGTAATCCTAAGACTGCCCACTCTCTAATAAAAGGTAGTCCCTAGATGAAAACTGCTAACATAACCTATCTAAAAGTTATCAGAAAACTACAACCAGTCATAGTCATCCAGCCAATATTTTAATCACAATATAAGTGTTTACAAAAAATAAAACAGATGAGAAAGCTAATCTATTATGCAAACCATAATGCAAATTTCTAGATAAAATATTTCTACAGATATTCCAAGAAATGTGGCACTGAGGTATTTTATGTTAAAAGATAATTCATAATCTGTCACTAAGGTAAATGTAGCACTGAGATATTTTATGTTAAAAGGTAATTCATAACCTATTCGCTAAGGTAACTCATGGAATATATATTGTTGAAAAGATCATTACAATTTAGTATTAAAAATTAGAAAGTCTCCTCTAACAGTAAATTGGAATCTATCCCAAAATCTCACTAAGTAATATCTAAAGTTAGGCACAGTGGCCCACGCCTATAATCCTAGCACTTTGAGAGGCCAAAGCATAAGGACTGCTGAGGCCAGGAGTTTAAGACCAGCCTAAGCAACACGGCAAGACCTCATCTCTACAAAAAATGAAAAAATTAGCTGGATGTGGTGGCACATGCCTGTAGTTCCTGCTACTCAGGAGGCTGAGGCATAAGGATTGCTTGAGACCAAGAGTTTGAGGTTGCAGTGAGCTATGACACCACTACACTCTAAACCAGGCAACAAAGCAAGATCCTGTCTCAAAAATAATAACAACAATACCTCAGATAAAACGCACTCTAGTAATAGATGGTATCAACCAACTTCTTACTGCACTGATTAACATACACAGAGAAGTAAATATGATGTGTCCCAAACTGTCCAAGACAGTACCCGTTGCCCTGATGTAACAATTAACAGGAACCCCTCACATCTGCCATACCCCACTTTCACTATCAAAAAGGGGCCAAGTTGGAAGATAAATTAGTCACTCCAGAGATAAAGAAAACTAATATATATTCATCAAAAAAACTAAAACTCCTTCTTAATGTAAGTAAATAATTGCTTACAAGATAAACTAGATGGTTTTTTTCTTTTTTTGAGATGAGGTCTTACTATATTGGTCTGGAACTCCTGGGCTCACACAATCCTCCTGCCTCAGTGTCCCTTGTAGTTGAGACTACAGGCAGGCACCACAGCACCCAGCTAATGTTTTCTACTTTTTTAGAGGCAGGGTGTAGCTATGTTGCCCAGGCTGGTCTCGAATTCCTGGGCTCAAGTGATCTTCCCACCTCAGCCTCCCAAATTGCTGGGATTACAGGCATAAGCCACCACTCCTGGCTAAACTAGAAGTTTTTAATCAAATTCTAAAAGACCAGATTTTGAAATATCTAAAAAAAATATGTATATTATAATGCCTTAACACAACACCTAGGGATGGTTGCAGTAAATAACACATTTATAGGGAAAATAAGAATTTCCTAGCCACTTACCAATAAATCGAAGCTATTAAATAAGAACAATAATGTAAAAAAGTGAAAATATATGAAATAAAATGCCACCAGTATTCCTATGTCCAACAACCATTATTACTGACATTACTATTTAAACCATTATTGAAAAGAAAGTAAAGCTTAGAATAAAACATTCATTCTTTTTCTACTCTGTACTTTTGATAAAAGATTTCAATGAAAACAGAAATTAAGAATCAAAGCCTCTAGCTAATAAGTATATAAAAGGACATATTAGTCATCAGGGAAATGAAAATTAAAACCACAATGAGATAACACTATACACCCACCAGAATAGCAAAGGGCAAAAATGTGGAGCAACCAGTACTCTCATGTATTGCTAGGAGGAACATAAATTAGTACAACCACTTTGGAAAACTGTATGGCAATAGTTTTGGCAAACTATTTGGCATAAATTTGCTGTTTATGAAGTTCTGACATTTAGAAGACGAAACGTACTAAAGCAAAATTTGAGCACATCTTAAAAGGCAGTCAAATGTCTGGATTTTTATGATTATGAAATTACCACAAAGGTGGCTAATCTTCAAGAAAGTACATTCCATAATTAGAGTGATTGCTTCCTTACTTTTTTCTTTTTTTTTGCTTTACTGTTGTTTTAATTCATGGTGAAATGTTTGCTCAGAATTTTCATCTGTTCTGTGTTATTCTGGTGAATGTTCTTCATCTATAAAGTTTTGTTAAATTTTGTTCATTTTTTTCACCTTTATAAATATAGTATCTCTGTTATCAATGATGTGTCACCTCTCTATTGATTACTCAGCAGAAAATGAGTCCTACATGACTGGCCTTGCTTCCTCAACAGGCTCCTTCAGAAAGTGATTTTGCTTGTGCTTTCTGAGTTACTCATCTTATCTTCCCCATGTTCTATGCTTCCAGTTTTATGTAGGAAACCTACCTGCCACTTCCAGATAAATTGCTTACATTTACTGGCACTTCCTAAGATCTGCCACCCTGAACTGTTTTGTTATCATTTCTGTGACCTCAATGTACTTCCTACATCCAGAGTTTCTGCTCCTTTTCATCCTTTTGTTCCCAGATTGTGCAGCTGTTTGCTTGTTGCTTTGTAAAATATCTGGGAGAAAAAGATACCTGCTGTCTCAAACTACCAAGTTCACCCCAGAAGTCTCTACATGATTTTTTTAAAGAAAATACTTTAAGTACAATTTGATAAACAAAAAAAAACCCTTACTTTAAGAGTTCGTCTCTTTCTGTCTTCCGTGCAAATACTATATCACTGCATTTGTTCTGGAACCTGACCAGGATTTCAGTCAACTCATTGTAAAACTATAAGCAAAGAATAAATATAAGTAATAATAAGAACAATATTTTAATTCAGCAAGTAATGCAATCTAAAGCTAATTTGTCAATGATAATCAAAGCTGAAGAACTGAAATCCTCCTAATGAGACAGTCATACCACTTATTAAGCCCAACAATTTAATATTAAATACAACTTCAAATTCCTAAAGAAAAATAATAAAATCATTTTTACAGAACAGTATCACCAAATAGTAAGTACAAGTTAAAGTATCATGAACATGTTCCCAATTCCTAAAGAAAAGCCAATTACTTAATAATGACACTACACCTACTTAAGTGGTTAGATTTGCACATTCACTACAAAAATGCAGGCATCATTTTAAACAAAATTAAAACGACATATAACTAATCCTCTCTATTTAGATGGCTTTGCACTATTCTTACCCTCTCTTAAAAGAGTTTTACATAATACCTACTGTATTTACATCAAGATCACTTTATTCAGTGATCATTATGAAATTAAATACCAAAAGGAATCATGCATCTGAAAAACTTAAAAGTCACTTGTTCCCTCCTCAAAAGCAAAGTAACTGATAAAACGCAAATATAAGCATTTCCCTAAACTTTTTAAAGGACAAGGTAAGAAAGTACTTAAAACATATTCAGTAAGCCTTCTGATACTCAGGCAGGTCATGAGTCTAGCATCACCAAACCTCCACACAGAATATAAAAGCCATACCCACCCTGACCTTTCCCATCACAGATCAGCTGTGACTACTCCTGTCCCCTCACAATTCACTCAAACTGGTCAACTTCCTATTCCTTAAAAAAGTGTCCTTGGCTTCTGACATGTCTGCTAATTTCTGCTACTTATAATATTTATACCCCTTTTCTGCCTGAAATATACCATTCACTTTTCAAAGTTCCCATGAACTGCTGCCACCTTCACTAAGCTTTCTTGCTCTCATAACGAACTTCACAGAGGCAAAAGGCATTAAAGCTAACAACAATCCAGGCAAAGAATAATTTTATCCAACTGGAAACATCAATTAACATCCCAAACTATACTTTCACCTTTATACTTTTTAGCTGTTTTTATGTACTTCATACCTTTGTGCCCTCCTTCAAATTAGCTACAAGTTCAACAAAGTTGTCATATGCAGTAGCTAAATTCTTCAAAACTTCTTCTCTTAAGTTAGCTTCATTGTTAGATTGTTTCATTTTCGAAAATTCCTGGTGCGAGACCTTGTTAAAATAAAGATTTAAAATTTACATTTATTTATAAAATAACATAGCTCATAACAGTTTCACTGATAGCTTTTCCAACTATGAAAATCATATATGATCAAAATATATGCAGAATTACCGGAGATACCTAATAAATATTTTTCCAGGTAGCACAATGCTTTAAATCTTTCCTTAAGTAAAAATATCACAAATCCAATGAATGTCAAAACACAACCAATAATGATTATAGGTTTCTATTGATATATAACACTTGAAAGAAATATAATCAAGATGAAAATTCTTTTACTTCTTAGAATACCTTGTATTATATATAGATATAATATTCAAGAGTGGAAATATATAACATATAATTCTGTACATTACTAAAAGGACAAAATGTCAAGTCTTTATTAGTCCAAACTACCTATTTATAAATACAAATATGACTAACTTCAAACATCCACGCTTATTTAGTTTTGCATTATTTTCAAAAAACAACTGAAGGGCGGGCGCAGTGGCTCACGCTTGTAATCCTAGCACTCTGGGAGGCAGAGGCAGGCGGACTGCTTGACCTCAGGAGTTCGAGACCAGCCTGAGCAAGAGCGAGACCCCGTCTCTACTAAAAATAGAAAGAAATTAATCGGACAACTAAAACTCTATAGAAAAAAATTAGCTGGGCATGGGGGCGCATGCCTGTAGTCCCAGCTACTCGGGAGGCTGAAGCAGAAGGATTGCTTGAGCCCAGGAGTTTGAGGTTGCTGTGAGCTAGGCTAACGCCATGGCACTCTAGCCCAGGCAAAAAGAGTGAGACTCTGTCTCAAAAAAAAAAACAACTAAAGTCTGTAATGTTAGCCATATAATTACAGGTATCAATAATTCCAACTAATTTTGATTTTCTCCTCTATGGCAAAAAAACCAAAGCTGCTAAAAACGTAGAAAAACCCCAAATATCTGAAGCATCAAGCACTTCTAAGTAACATACAACACTTTAGCCACAGTGGCATTGTTTCATAGATTTAAATAAAACCAAAATGACAAGTTAAATTTTGCAAAATATAGATGTATCATGTCCTACTCTTAACTATATAGATTCTTCAATGTCATTTTCCTAAATGAACATAGGTTTAGTCCAGACATAACCTTTCTGTAATTTTTTTAAATATATATCTTGTTAAATATATAAATTTCACCTGAATACTTTTAAGAAGTCCCTCCTGTTTCTTTAGAGATTCTTGGACTTTAGTTGTAAGACCTCCATAGATTCGATCCAGTTCAGTAACAGAAAGAGCTTCTTCATTTATCACACCATCTTGAGCCAGAGCTGTCAAAAACTTGCTTGTCATGTCAAAATTCACTGATTTCAGGTCATTCTCCAGACCTTCTCTTTCCTTTTTTACTTCATCAAGATTTGTCAATAATGATTTTAAGACATTTACAACCTAAACAATAAAAAAGAAGTTTAGTTTAATTGCAAAAAAAAACCCAGAAGCCGGTATCAAGAAGGAAATAAGGGTCAGAAAGAGATGATTTCTCAGAGAGAAAAGTATTAATATAAATTGTGCCTCAGGTTTATTTACATATAGACGTCATATCTTGAATTCACTCGGATTATAACAATAGCCATATTAATAGCAGCAGCGACACCTACCATTTACTGAACACTTATTACGTATCAGGCACTATGCTAGACACTTCAACAATATAGTTTACAATACCTCATAGGGTATATATTCATTACCTCCATTTCAAAGATGAGGATACTGAGTCTCAGAAAAATTAAGTAGCATGGTTACACAGGTACTAAATGGCAGAGGTAAAATTTGAGGCCTAAGTCTGAATAACCCCAAAACTAGTCTCTTAAGCACCCTACACTATACTGCTTCCATGTCATGGCTGTGAAGTGGAGGAAGGTATGATTTTGCCAAGTAGACACCCTATTTTGCCTACATGAAGCCATTAGGAGATAGAGATATACAGAGATAGATACGTTGAGAGCATCCTAGATGGAGAAAGATACAGTGAGAGATACAGATAGAAAGCCCGGCCTATATACCACATTTTTATATGCTGGGACAAGAACAGGAGAAAAGGGTTCTTGTACCTCTCTTCATATCATTAAGAGTTTTATCACTTGTATTTAGTCCAGGCAGTCTCTGACTTACATCCCTATGATTCATAAATACCCCTTTTTATTAAGAGTGTTCAAGTGTCCTCTGATATCGTTTTCAAGCTGCCCCTTTCATTCACATCTCTTCACTCTGTGCTAAGACCACCAAAGAGAACACCAACACCAACCCCCTATTCTGCTTGCCCCAGTGATGCTCACAGAAAGCTGGAAAGACAAAGGAAGAAGGGGACATCTATGAACCCCCATCTCCATCCCTGTCTTTCTTTTTACCAGCACCAAATCCAACTCCAGTGGACTGCCTGTTTCTAAGAATTCCTGTCCTACTCTTCCTTCCACAGTCCTAGTTATTAGCCCCTTGGCAGGAACATCGATAGTAACGATCCTTTGTGAAGACCAAAGACATGCAGAAGACTCTAAGGTTTCTTCTAAATTTAGGTGAACTTTCTTTTTGTTTACCACTCATATCTCATAAGTGTCCTAATCTTAACATTCAGAGCCTATTTTTAAAAAAGAAGAAAAGAAAATGAGGCTGTGGACAGGAAAAGGAAATATGATTGCTAGAGGTTCAAGAAGCATGAAACTGCAGAGACTCTAAAAGGAAGGAAAAGGAGAAAGAATCATACCTGCAGGCTATGACAAAGTCTGTTGAAGGACCTAGTGGAACCTCATATTAGACGATGCAGATAAAAATTTTGCTTCCAAGTGACTTCCAAGATGTATTGTTAAATTTTTAAAAAGGTGCAAAAAGCATATATAGTATACTGCATTTTGAGTAAAAGAGAAGGGAAATCAGAATATAAAGATATACACATACATATGTATATATTATGCATATGTATTATTTTGCAAAAAGAAAAGCAGTAAGGACAAAACCAGAAACTAATGAATATAGTTACTAATAGGAAGTATACAGGAAGGAGGAGGAAGGAACAGGAATGAGATATCGCTGCATGTACCTTTTAAATCACGCACATTTTTTACACATTCAGAAAACAAAATTAAATCAAAACTTGAATATAGAAACAAATGAACTATATAACTATCAAAGCGAAACATAACTACATAGAAAAAAATATTTCAACTCTGACTATACTCCCTTAGTGGGCATAATGACTTAGTTACTATGTAATTGAGGGCAGTTTACTACCTGGAAAACTCAATTTTTCTCATCTGCAAAATGGGAATAATAATAATGCCTATTTCAGGACTGTTGTGAAGACTGAGATAATCCATATAAAGTACTCAATGTAATTTCTAACAAAGGTAAGTGTTCAATCATATTAGCCATTATTATTACCTAGTAGTTAGGTTTTATGGTCTAACTCTACACTTTGGGTACATTATAGACTAATGAGGCTTAGGCATCTAAGCATCCAGACAGGGATAGAAAAACAGTAAGAAATAGATTAAGGATTAAAGTATCCTGTACTGTGCTGAATTATAATGACCTTTGTAATTATGTGACATATTTTATATTGGGGGGATGTAATAGGATATATAAATAAAAAACACTGTGACAGTAGTACCTGCTGGTACAGCTTAACTTATAATGGACTTAAGACTTTACCCTGCATGAAGGTTTGGCTACTAAAAAAACAAGAGAAGTCTTTTGTTATTTCTTTATAAGTTATGTCTAATAAAAGCTAAAAAGAAACAAAATTAACCTAGTAAAACTAAAACTAGGGGAGAAATAGGAATATGTAGAAGCGTTAACAAAAATAGGCTAATAAACAAAGCTGAGAGTCTGGAACACTGTAATACTAATTATCTTGAAACACACTGAATACCTCTTATACAGTACAGAAATTAAGATTCTCTCAACAAATAGTGGGCTACAACTGTGGTGCTAATACCACCAAGTTAAGTAATACGTGATATGAGAAGACAGACGTGGTTCACATGGATACGACTTTCTCTTCAGTGAAGAACTAACTAAACACCAGGCAGCAGAGAAATGTGGGACAAAACACCATCAGGATTTTAAGAACCATGAGTTACAATACCAATTCTAGTTACAAAAAAAAGCTAACCTCCTGACTTTCACGGTAAATAGCTTTCTAACCAGAGTGATACAAAACAACTAAATTGTTATTTACTAAGTCCTATGCTATTCCAAAATGCTATAATTCTAAGTCTCTGGAAAAAAAATGCCATTTCAAAAATCAATTTATGAATGAACTTTTGGACTACCACACAGCGATCCCTTGTATTACAAACATCCTCTTCTTTTTTTAAATGGTCATATATAGTAAATTAATCATAGTTCAGACTGTTTAATACTGGCCTCATTTTAACAGAGTAAATGAAGTAGAAAATGAATTAAACTGCTTCTACAAATGAATGACCAGGATAATCAGAAAAGAAAACTACTGCCTAAATTTTCTTATAAACTCAAGTTTGAGGCTGAACATGCTATCGAGTCAAAGTATATAAATAATTAGAATCCTCAGGTATTTATTTCTATCTCATAAATACCTCCAATTAGCTTTCAACTGCAATTAATTGCATCCCTTTATTAAGTTGGGCTGCCAGTAGTTACCATTCAATCAACAAATACTTTTTGAATCCTTATGTGTTAAATACTGTTCCAGATGCTATGGATATAACTATTAGGTCATTAAGTATGAAATGTCTGATTTCCTTAAGTACTAAGTTTGACAGCTGATATCTCTGACATTTTCGCTTTGACACTTCTTTTTTCATTTTTATTGTGAAGGTACATCCTCATTCTTTCAAACACATAGTTCTTGGCTTGTGATTATCTATTGAATTTTTTTTAGAGAAATTTTTGTGAAACCATGGATAAGTCAAAAATTCATGTTATTTTTGAATATGAGTTCTGACATGGAATCAATGTTGCACAGGCAGCTCTAAGTACCAGTGAAGTGTTTTGGAAGGATGTGGCTAAAGAACGCATAGTACATCCATGGTTCCAGAAGTTCTCTTCTGGTGATTTCAATCTTGAAAATAAGCCACGTGGACGACCTGAGACCAAGGTGGATAATGATGAGCTGAAAGCTGTAGTGGAAGCAAATCCACCCCAACATACACACGTATTAGCAGCAAGGTTTGACATTATTATTCCAACAATATTAGACCATTTGAAACAAATCAGCAAGATAAAGCGGCTGGATAGATAGATGGGTACCTCACGAACTAAATGAGCGTCAGCAGAGAAATCGTCTCAAAGCTTGCCTTTCTTTGCTGTCACAACATAAAGGCAAACCATTTCTACACCATATTACTACATTTGATGAAAAATGAATTCTTTTTGACAACTGCAAGTGTTCAGCACAAACGTTGGATAAAGAAGTGCCGAAACACAGTCCAAAACCATATGTTCATCAAAAAAAGCTAATGGTGTCTGTTTGGTAGTCCAGAGCTGGTACTATCCGCTACAGCTTCATGAAACATGGTCAGTCAATTACAGCGGATGTCTACTGCAACCAGTTGGATGAAATGATGGGGATGCTTACAATTAAGCATCCAAGATTGGTCAACAGAGACAGGCCAATCCTCTTGCAAGACAATGTTCCACCACAAGTTGCACATACAACGCTTCTCAAACTGCAGAAGCTGGACTTGGAAATTCTCAGTCATCCACCGTATTCACCAGACCTTGCACCAACTGACTACCAATTCTCCAGCCTTTTGACCACTTCGTGCAGGGAAAAATATTCAATTCTCAACAAGCTGTGGAAAACGCCTTTCGAGATTTCATCACCACTCGCTCTCCAGGCTTCTTCACTGCTGGCATAAACAAGCTACCGTTAAGATGGCAACACTGTGTCTATAGTTTAGATGCCTACTTTGATTAATTGTTCTGCTTCTTGTTTGAGATATAATAAACTAAACTTTTGATTCGAAATCAGATATTTCATATTTAATGACCTAATATTAACAAAAACAGTCTTTTCCTTCACTTGGGGGACCACAGACAGGGGAAGGATTAAATAAATCCACAAAAAAAAGAGTAATATAGTAAACAATAACAAAGATGGAGAAGAGGTGATATCTGAGACTAATGAAAAAGAATTATTAGCCATGGAAAGGGAAGCAAGCCCCCAACAGAAGGAAAGTCAAATGTAAAAGTACTGAGGCGGGAACAAGCTTGGCAGGTTCAAAGACCACTCTGGCTGAAGCATAATAAACAAAAGGCAGAAAGGGAGATGAGGTCAAACAGAATGGCAGCCATGTGAGATTACCTAGGTTGTTTATACCTCATCTTTTAGATCAGGGACTAGCAAACTTTTTGAAAAAGGACTAGACAGAAAATATTTTTGGCTTAGTAGGCCAGTCTCTGTTGCAACTACTCTGCCTTTGTAGTTTGAATGACAGTATGTAAATGAATGAGTGTGGTTATGTTCCAAGAAAAATTTATTTATGGACAATGAAATCTGAATTTCATATAATGTCCACATGTCATGGAACATTATTCTTTTGACTTTTTTTTTCAATCATTTAAAAAATGTAAAAACCATCGTTAGCTTGCAAGCCATACAAAAACAAGAGGTAAGCTGGATTTGGCTCACAGGCCACAGGTTGCTAACCCTACTTGTAGATTATAAAACTCTCTGAAGCATTTAACAACACCAAGAACAATTAGGGACCTAAGAAATGCTCTCAATTAAATTTTCAACTTCACTTTTCAAATCTGGTCTCTTTTTCTTTTCTTTTTTTTTTTTGAGACAGGGTCTCACTCTGTTGCCGAGGCTAGAGTAAGTGGTGTCATGGTACCTCACTGCAACCTCAAACTCCTGGACTCAAGCAACCCTCCTGCCTCAGCCTCCAGAGTAGCTGGGACTACAGGCACACACCACCACGTCCGGCTAATTTTTTCTATTTTTGGTAGAGACAGGGTCTTGCTCTTGCTCAGGCTTGTTTCAAACTCCTGACCTCAAGCAATCCTCCACTTCGGCCTGCCAGAGTGCTAGGATTACAGGTATGAGCCACCATGCCTAGCCCAAGTCTAGTCATTTTATTTTCAGAAAAGTAAATAAGAGAATATCTCTACAGCAACAGAAAGCAGGAATCTCATGTAATCACCCCACACCAAAGCTAATATAGAGGGGTTTTGCACCTCTCTGTGTTAGGGACCACAGTGTTCAACACAGTTCCTGGCATATAATAGACCTTCAACAAGTGTTTGGTGAACAATGAATGAACAGATTGTAGCCATTCTCAACACCTGCCTATAAACTTTCTGTTATGAAAAATCAAGAATAAAAGCTGTGTTTACAGATTCTCCATTAGTCTACAAATCAGAAAAAAGTACCTCCTCTGGGATGGTACACAGTTTTGGACAGTTCTCTTTATGCACTAAGAAGATAAAGGTCTTTTTCTCCAACCCCAGATTATATTTCAGACCTCAGTGGATCATAGGCACACAATCACAAGCCAGTGGTATTTGATATAAGGATCTTTACATACCAATTATCAACAGTCTGCAAATTTTTTCAGAGCATCTCAGTATGTAAAAACCAGATGCCCAAACAGACTGAAGATAAATAACTACATAGCAGGCTGCTTCACAACACAAGAAAAAAACAGCCCTACCATTAAGCTTGGGTCTCTTAATAAAACATGTACATTGTATCACTTATATAATTAGCAATTCAAATGACTGAGTTTTTATCATAAGAACTCTGGCTAAAATGTGTCAGCAACTACTATGACAACCATCTAAAATAGCTTTGATAAACGTATAATGCTAGCCTTATTTGATAAAGGCACATGATGAATGAATACATAGAGTACTGAAAATTCTTTGGTTACCTCTGTCAAGAAAATCTAGCTTCAGTAAAATTACTTCATATTGACTATAAAAGTTCTTTTTCCCTGTGTAATACCACTAAGGATTAATAAAAGCATCTATTACAACTGAATAAAATATCAACAAATTGATGTATATTGATTCAGATTTTGCTTAGCATAAACCATTTTGCTTTTCTATTGAAGGCAGACAAATCAAAGGACAGAAGCCGTATAAATTCTGAGTCATGTACAAGACACCAAAAAGAACAAGGAAGGGATACTAAACAAAGATCTTTTTCTAAAATAAAAAGGATGTAGTCTCTGCTGCTTGGGAGGCTGAGCCAGGAGGATCACTTGAAACTGGCAGTTGCAACAAGCTATGACTGTGCCACTGTACTCTAGCCTGTGCAAGAGAGCAAGACCCTATCTCAAAAAAAAAAGAAAGAAACCGGAATTTATTGCTGTTCCCTGAGTCTGCAGTCTCTTCTTTGAGTTATTTGTTCTTCAAAAATTAATCTTCTGACCACCATCCTTTCCTCCCCCGTGTCCTCCAAGCATCTTAATTGGTATTTCTTGTTCTACTGGGGTCCCCCTCGAGATTCAAGTTCTGTGCACACTCAACTATGCAGTCTTCTCTTCTCCTTGGGAGCTGCCCGGAATTTACAGCTGGTTTCTGATGGCCCTCGGGACACACCAACTCAGCCCTTCTCAGATCCTATATACATATACACACATAGATATATATATATATATATGTTTTCACTTTTTCTGTTTCACCACTCTGTTCTACATCATGTGCCAATTTCTTAAGAAGCCTCCCAAAAGAAGAGCTCCAAATTACTGAAATGTAAGTTCTTCATCTAAATCCTCACAGCATATTTTCTATACTTTCCCTGTGATACCTTTAAACTTCTACCAGTTATCCTTATCCATGACTAATCTTCTAAACTGGACCATAAATTGAGGGTAAAGGTTGTGTATGATTCATATGTTAACTGAATTCACCTTTTTCAAAGAAGTATTTTTTGCCCTTCAGCTTATTTCCTGTGCGCTTTGGGACCTCTATCTTATCCTACTACATTACCTACCTCACAGTGATAGGCCATTAAATTATACTTGCACTTTCTCCTCTTCTAGGACTTTACAAATCAGATGGCCTAATATTTGATTTTCTCCATCCTGTCATCATTAGAAATACCATGATGATGTTATCCATTTATTAACATGCACATCTTGTCAATTTTCCCTTCAAAGATAGCCCCAGTGGAATATGGTGGACGGCAATATAGAAGGATGTAAGAAACAACGAATATGTTATCTGGTCAAACCCAGTCCTTTCACTTAACGGAAGTTACTATGATTCCAAGACTCTACCTTTTATAAAACCTGAATTACTGTGAACATATGAAGACATGAAGTATCCAGAATTTAGTACCCAGCTCATAAAAGGCATTCAATAAATGGAAATTACAAGATAGTAATATTAGTATGATTACCTATTACACAGAACATATACTACTTTAAATATAACAACTCCAATTTACTTCTGCATTTTTTAAAGATGCCAAGAAGAAATCAGCAGTTCATTGTAAGTAATGGCTTGAATATCGTTTCCATAAGCAGATGACCACCCACATCAAAATGCACCTTCTCACCTCACTGCCCTGCATGGTCTTTGCTGGGTTAGCAGAAGGGATGGCAGCATTCAGCTCAGGCTCTGGCTTACACAGAAGTGCAATGGTGTCACGATGAGACTGGTAACGTTCTTTCACTTGTCCATCTGCTTGCACAGCTTTATCTAAAACTCCTCTGAAGTTGGTTCCCTCTGGGGGAAAATGAAAGTTTCCAGAGCACAGAAGTGACTCTAACGGCAATGTTTATCGGCTGGTTGTACTTTTAGTTCTGGACCCCAACTTAACACTTACCTTCCCCTTCTACAAGCCCCAATTCACTTGTAATAAAAACTCAATCCCAGTCAGTCTTTGCATTTTTGTTTTTGGAAAAATTACAAAATCATTTATAAAATCAAAAGCACAGCTATACCTTAAAATGTATTTGGTGGTTACTATCTGCCAAATAAAAGCTAATTGATGTTAGTCTAATCTTTTCCTACAACTCATGAATATATAAAGAAATTGTTCACTCCAACTTATTTTACAAGTATTCTTCTCTCAAAAGATCAACTTGACTTACAGAACAGTAGATATATTTTTTAGAAAAATCTCAATAGTATATATTCCTTTTACAGACATAAATAAAATGAGTCTCCAGAAACCATGAAGACAGCATTTGCCTTAACAAGCACAAAATCTTAACAATCAAAGTCTTTAAAAGCATAAATTTGGCTTCAAAGTAACTGTTAAAGCTCATTTTTTTACCATCCAGGTAAGTGACAAGAAACTATAAAATCATATATACAATATGTTCTCATTTATATTTTAAAACATGCATAGTGCTTAGAATACAAAATGAGAGCTAGAGGACAATTTTAATTTTCACTTCATGCTCTTCTTAAGAATCTGAATTTCTTACAATGAATGTCAATTACTTTTGTTATTTTTATTTAATCTTTATATTAGACTGAAAAAAAAAAACACCCGGGTTTTCATAATAGCACACAGTTTCAGTAAAAATGAGTTTACAACTGAGCCTAATTTTATCAAGCAAAAATGTAGATCCAAACTGGGAATTAACTGAGTGAAGGTCATATATACACAGTTTTACCTGCTCTCAAAGGCTTATAGAGTTCATTGGATGGTGTCCTTTGCCATCGTTCCTTGAATTTTGCTCTTAAATCATTGTCAGTTGCTTCTTCTTCATCCAACAATCTTAACGACTTTCAAAAGGAAGCAAAAAACAACAATGTAATATCATTTCTGGTGTAAAAAATTTAAAGCATTTTTAAAAATGATCATACTCAATATAAGTGACAATTCAGTGAGATAGGAATATTCCTACAATACTGGTTAGAGTATAAACTGATTCAACATCTTTTTGTTACAGAAATACAAGTTAACAAAAAAGTTTTGTAAAATTTAAGGCTGAGTAACCTATTATATTTCTCAATAAAATAAGAACAAATAAGCGGTTACTTACATTCATATATCAAGACTACTTTAACCCTGGATTTAACCCTCCAGGTAGAGACAAAGATTGCCAAACTAAAGTAAAAAGAAAAACCTTACTATGTGCTATTTACAAAAGACACAACTATAAGGATACATGAGTTAAAAGCCAGACAAAGACACTATAAGAAAACTATAGACCAATATCCCTTATGAATACAGATGCAAAATCTTCAACAACATACTACTAATCCAAATCTAGCAGCACATTAAAAGGATCATATATGATGACCAAGTAGAATATCTAGGAATGCAAGAGTGGTTCACACCTGACAATGAATTAATGTGATACACATATTATTAAAATAAAGAAAAACCATATGATCATCCTAACACATGCAGAAAAAAATATTTGACAAAATCTAACACTCTTTCATGACCAAAAAAAAAAAAACTCAACATAGTGAAACACCAGAAGCTTTTCCCCTAAGATCAGGAACAAAACAAGGGTGTCTACTCTCACCATTCCTATTCAACACTGTACTGGCCAGGGCAATTAGGCAAGAAAAAACAAATAAATAAAAGGCATCCACATTGAAAAGGAAAAAGTAAAAATATCTCTATTGACAGATGACATGGCCTTACATATAGAGAATCCTAAAGAATCCAGAAAATAACTACTAGAGATAATAAACAAATTCAGTAAAGTTGCGGAATGCAAAACCCACATACAAAAATCAGTTGTATATCTATACTCTAGCAATGAACAATCCAAAAAGGAAATTAGAAAACAAATTCCATTTACAATAGCATCAAAAAGGATAAAATACTTAGGAATAAATTTAACCAAATAGGTGCAAGACTTGTATGCTAAAAACTATAAAACATTGTTGAAATAAACAAAAGACCTAAAGAAATGGAAAGATGTCCTGAGTTTATCAATCAGAAAATTATATATTGTTAATATTGGCAATACTCTACAAATATATGTCAAGATTCAATGTAACCCTTAAACTTTAAACTGTTCTTTTTGCAGAAATGAACAAGCTGATCCTAAAATTCATATGGAATTGCAAGGGACCCCAAATAGACAAAACAATCTTGAACAAAAAAGTTGTAGGACTTATACTTCCCTATTTCAAATCTTACCACGAAACTACAGTAGTAAAAACAATGTGGTAATGGCATAGGTTTAGACATATAAATCAAGTGTTTTTCCAGGAAGGTGCCAAGACAATTCTCTTCAACAAATGATGCTGGAAAAACTGAATAACTACATGCAATAATAATTGGACCCTACCTCATACCACGTACAAAATTTAATTCAAAATGAATCAAACACCTAAACATAAGAGCTAAAACTATAAAACTCTTAGAAGAACAAACAAGGGTAAGTCTTCATGATCTTGAATTTTTGGCAATAGAATCCTAAATACTACACCAAAAGCACATGCAAACAAAGGGAAAAATAAATTGTATTCCACCAAAATTAAAAACTTTTTGCATCAAAGAATGCTAGAGAGTAAAAAGACAACCTAGAGAATGGGGGGAAATATTTGTAAATCAAATATCTGATAAGACTTAGCATCCAAAATATATAAAAAAAACTCTTAGAATTCAACAAAAAGACAACATAATTTTTAAAAGGGCCAAAGGCTGAATAGACATTTCTCCAAAGAAGATAACACAAATGACAAGTAAGCACATGAAAGATACTCAACATCATTAGTCATCAGGAAAACCGAAACCACAATGAGATACCACTTCACACAAATTAAAGTGGTTCTAATTTTTTTTTTAATGGACAATTTCAAGGGTTGGCAAGGAAATGGACAAATTGGAACCTTCGTACACTGCTGGTAGAAACGTAAAATGGTGCAGTTGCTCTGGAAAATAGTTTGGCAGTTCCTCAAAAAGTTAAACTTAGACTTACCATATGACCCTGTAACTCTGCTCCCAGGTATACACCCAAGAGAACTGAAAACAGGTATTCAAAGGAAAACTTATACAAAATAGCAGCATTACAGTAGTACCCCTTATCCATGGTTTCACTTGCCATGGTTTCAGTTACCTGCAGCCAACCATGGTCTGAAAATATTAAGTGGAAAATTCCAGAAATAAACAAATTCCACATCGTTCTGAGTAGTGTGATGAAATCTCTTGCCGCTCCATCCCACCTGGGATATGAATCATCCCTTTCTCCAGTGTATCTGTGCTGTATATGCCACCCACCAGCCAGTCACTCAGTAGCCATCTTGGTTATCAGATCGAAAAAACACAGCATATGTAGGGTTCACTAGTATCTGAGGCATCCACTAGCAGTCTTGGAACATATCCCCTACAGACATTCAGAATTGCCACAAAATGGAAACAACCCAAATATCCACCAACTGAGGAACAGATCAACAAAATATGGTATATCAACACAATGGAATATGATTTAGTAATAAAAAGAAATGAAGTACTACAATAAAAAGAAATGAAGTACTACAATACAGATGAGCCCTGAAAACATTACGCTAAGTAAAAAAAAGGCCAAACTCAAAAGGCCACATTTGGTATGATTCCATTTATATGAAATGCCCAGAAAAGGCAAATCCAGAGACAGAAATCAGATAGATCAGTGGTTTCCAAGGGTGGCGGGAAGGGAAAATGAGGAATGACTGCTAATGGATAAACGATTTACTTTCGGGAAATGAAAATGTTCTGAAATTAGTGTTGATACTCGCACATTATGAATGTACTAAAAGCCACTGAGGCCACTGAACTGTACACTTTAATGGGATATTTTATGTTATGTGAAGTTCACCTCAAAAAAAAAAAAAAAAACCCCCACATGTAGTTGTAAGATAAATATAGGTGCGTTTTTATAAGAACCAATTAGCTATCTTGGAAATAAAAAAGATCAATAAAATTAACCACAAAAAGACCACTCAACAGAATGGCTGAAGATTAGAAAAGGCACAGCTGAGTAGCCAATTAATGAGCTTGAAGGCTGGCCTGAGACAGTCTCCCTGAAAGAACAAGAGCGAAAAGAGAAAAAGTAAAAGATGTAAGTGATACGAAGAAATGATACAGAAGCACCACTATTAATCTAACAGAAATTCAAAGGAGATGATGGAGAGAATGGAGAAAAGGAAATAAGTAAAGAAACAGAATCCATGGACAGGGATTTAAGATTTAAAGAACCCAACAGATGCCAAGTATGATAAATTTATTATTTAAAAAAGAAAAAATTAGTGAATGACCATTTCAAATTTCTAAAAATCAAGACTAAAACAAAATTTTCGAAAGCTACCAGAAATATGAACACTGAAAAAGAGTGCCAGCTTTACAACTTACTTCACAATTTACAACTTACTTAAAGTGAAACTCTCCAGGTACTAATGACAGAATAGTAACCCTACTCATAAGGCTCAAATAACATAAATAAAAGTACCTCATATTAAGACAGACAACAGACTGACATATACACACCTTAAGCTCAACTATAAAATGAGCTTTTCTCACATTAATATTTCTAAAGATGCTTCTCACAACTGATGCATAGCATTTCATTAGGAAATGTTCTTATCAAAAAAAAACCTGTTGCAAAATCAAACAAGCATCTTCCAATCAATGGCAACTTAAAATCAAGGTAATACAGTCATACCTAATATTTACATAACTACTAAGTAGCAGGCACAAATATTATCCCACTTCACAACTACCTTATGGCCTAAATACCATTATCCCCATTTTTTGGATGAGTCAATTGAGACATGAAGATGTTAAGTACTTTACCCAAGGTCACAGCCAGGTGTAAGAGCTGGGAATCAAATACAAATATAATTTTACATTCTATGACCTTAACCACTGAACTATTTATAAACTATAAAGTAGTAAGTGATGTATCGTATCTTCTATTTACTAAATATCCCCAGACTGCCCTCCATGTGACTTGCTATACCTATATTCTTGCTTCTGTCACTTGTGTGTGGTCTTGAACAACATTTTCCATTTTCTTCACCCTATGTCTAGTTACTACTTCTACCTTTCAACTGCCACACCAGATCACAAGCTTGTTTACTCACATATCAACAGATCTTAAAGAATAATAAAGTATAGCAGTGTTTGTCAAATTTTAATGGACACACAGATCACTTGGGAATCTTGTTAAAATTCAGATTCTGGGCCAGACATGGTGGCTCACACCTGTAATCCCAATACTTTGGAAGGCTGAGGCAGGGGGATAGCTTAAGGCCAAGAGTTTAAGACCAGCCTGGCCAAGAAAGACAGACCCCACTTCTGCAAAAAATAGAAAAATTAGCCGGGTATAGTGGCATGCGCCCGTAGTCCCAGCTACTCAGAAGGCTGAGGCAGGAGGATCACTTGAGCCCAGGATTTCAAGGACACAGTAAGCTAAGATCCGGCCATTGTATTCCAGCCCAGGCAACAGATCCTGTTTCTAAAAAAAATTTAAAAAAAAAAAGAAGAAGAAGAAGATTCTGATAGAGTAGGTCTGAGGTGAGACGTGAAATTCTGCATTTCTAAAAAGTACACCATGGCTTTAGTCCTGAATTATGTAACACCCAATTCTGTTTGCTTTAGTTTTTCTGATTATTGACTATATCCACATAAATAATGTTGGTATGTTAATTATATAATTAATGTAGAACCCCTTATAAATAGCAGCT
The DNA here is from genome assembly GCA_004363605.1 of Indri indri. NCBI lineage: Eukaryota > Metazoa > Chordata > Mammalia > Primates > Indriidae > Indri > Indri indri. The sequence goes on along the minus strand of RJWJ010006597.1, from coordinate 29,228 downwards.
TCCTCAAGCCAGTAAGGCAGTAAATTTCTTACCCTAACCTTTTTTTTTTTTTTTTTTTGAGACAAAGTCTCACTCTCTTGCCTGGGGCGAGTGCCATGGCGTCAGCCTAGCTCACAGCAACCTCAAACTCCTGGGCTCAAGCAATCCTACTGTCTCAGCCTCCCGAGTAGCTGGGACTACAGGCATGCGCCACCATGCCCGGCTAATTTTTTTCTATATATATTTTTAGCTGTTCAATTGATTTCTTTCTATTTTTGGTAGAGACGAGGTCTCGCTCTTGCTCAGGCTGGTCTCGAACTCCTGAGCTCAGAACAATCCGCCCGCCTCGGCCTCCCAGAGTGCTAGGACTACAGGAGTGAGCCACCGCGCCCGGCCTACCCTAACCTTTTTTAAAAGCTGATTTGCATTGAAAGGTAAATAACAACCATCACCTCATCATCATAACAGTTATAACTGGAATATTATCATAACAGTAACATAATAGTAATCATAGCTATAACTTATTAAGTACATCCTATGTGTCCCAAAGGCTAGGCATTTCTGTTTCAGCCTAACTAAGCCTCTAAATAATCCTGGCAGGCAAATATTCTCATTCACAAGATTCACACTGTCATAAGTACTTAAGTACTCTGCACCTGCCCCAAAGTATTTGGAAAAGAGGTAAATACAATATCCTCTTAAAGTTAACTGAAAAATCAAAACATCACAGATTAAAGCATTGATAAGAGAAGTCACCTAAATGACACAACATGACCTCTAAACTGGCAAAAGCCCATATAACCAGTTCAAATGTATTTGTAGCTAAAGAAAGAAATGTATCAATTATGGGGAAGAGGTGAAGGCACAGTAAAAGGAAAATAACATTGGCAAACAGTTGGCTTTAGCCAAAAAAAACTTTAAAGAGTGTTTCATTCCTATTGATAAAACGTAATCTCTACTGGAAGATGGATGCAGCAGCCTTATATAACATCTGATGGCCTAACTTCCTGTGTCTGAGTCCATGACCACTAAGAAACCTGATCTACCTTATGTACAAAATAAATCATTAATTATGAAGGTTCTAAACACTTTGTGTGACAGTAATTCCTCACAGTATGCTAGTTTGGAACAGTAGCCACATGAGTTTCATTAATGTGCATTTATTTACCATCAATACAAGAATGAACTCATTCTCACTCAACTGAATTCCTCTTGAGGCTGGAGAGCAGGCTCTGGGCCACAGTAAATTTGCCAAGATGATGAATACTACTCTGTGAAAACCAACAGCAGGAAGTTTCCAGTCCTGATTTCTGCTGAACATCAAGGGATCACAGTGTTTTTACTTGAAAAGTAAATCTTTTAAAACATACCTCATCCAGGATTTCTCTATTTCGTTGCAGTAGTTCAGGTAGTTCTTTGATCAACTGATCAACAGTCTGGATGCCTCCCTGTTCAATCACAGATGTGGACTTAGTCAATATAGACTGAGGTACAGTATCTCCTGACACATCTTCAATTGCTGCTGGAAGATTAAGGGAAGCCAACACCCTGAAAAAATGAGATACTATGTCATGTAGAAGTCTAAAACACCTTTAAAATATTAACCTCCTATACCCAAACCAATAGCAATTGAATTAACATCCAGAAAAAGTGGATAAACCCTATCAATAGGAAAATAAAGCAAAAATAAAGGGGAAAAAAAACAAAATCAATGATGGATAAAATTAAGCCAAAATCATTCAATTTTATATTAAAGTTTTACATTAAAATTTTACATTGAAGTTTACAATTCAGACTTATAAGCTAAAAACTAAGAAAAACTACAACAGTATTAAATTATACTACATATCTTTGGCTTACAGTTCAAACTTCTTTCAATCTAAGTAATTTAAAAAAATTCTATGTTAAAAAAAGCAGTCTTTTGTCATACTTTTGAGTGTTGTATCATTACCAACAAATCAGAAATAATATACAAAAGTTATAATTTCACATCATCTAGGCAAAATGTCATTAGAACATAGGTGATCTAAGTATTCATTACAGAATCTTTATTTGTTCTGTTTTGTGGCACAGTAACGATCCCTCATTTTATATACGTAATGGGGAAGGGGGAACTTATCCCTATCTACTAATTAAGGACAAAAAGGCAAATGAAATGATATAATACAATGAACTCCTCAGAAAGTAAGTGCTATAAAAACTCAGACTATCTTTTAATCAAATACTAAACTTATGCTGCTTCCCTGTTGAAGAAAAATCATGTCAAAAATCCATGCATTCATCAAAACTAAAAAAACGAAAAGGCAAGCCAGACTAGGAGAAAATATAGTTGACCCTCAAACAACACAGGTTTGAACTACGGGGGTCCACTTACACATGGATTTTCTCCCATCTCTGCCACCCCTGAGACAGCAAGACCATCCCCTCTTCTTCCTCCTCCTCCTCAGCCTACTCAACGTGAAAACAACAGGATGAAGACATTTATGATGATCCTTTCACACTTAATGAATAGTAAATATACTTTCTCTTCCTTATGATTTTAATAACATTTTTTTCTTTTAGCTCACTTTAAGAATACAGTATATAATACACACAAGATACAAAATACATGTTAGACTGTTTTTATGTTACGGGTAACGCTTCCAGTCAACAGTAGGCTATCAGTAGTTAGGTTTTGGGGGAGTCAATAGTTATACACTAAGCCTGGCGTGGTGGAACATGTCTACAGTCCCAGCCACTCAGGAAACTTCAGGAAACTGTGGTGGAAGGATCCCTTAAGCTCAAGGAGTTCAAGACCAGCCTGGGTAACAGAGAGACCTCATCTCTAACAATAAAGTTATGCTCAGATTTTCAACTGTATCGGGGGAAATGGGGGTTGGCATTCCTAACTCCTGCATTGTTCAAGGGTCAACTATATCCTTAATTACGTATATCTGACAAAGGACTTGCCTCCAAAATATGTAAAGAACTCTTTAAAGATAATTAAGAAAAACTCAATTTTAAAAATGAGAAAAAGATTTCAATAGACACTTCACAAAAGATATATGTATGGCTAATAAGCCCATGAGAAGTTCTTCAGTACGGTTAGTAATTAGGGGAATAAAAATCAAACCACAATGAGATACTGCTACACATACACTGGAATGGCTAAAACTAAAAAGGTTAATGGTAGTAAGTGCTGATAGCTGATAAGGACGCAGAGCAACCATATTTCTCACAGAGTGCAGATGGGGACATAAAATGGAACCACCACTTTGGAAAACAATCTGGCAATTTCATCTGACATAAACATGCACTAACTGTACAGCACAGCAAATCTACTCCTAGGTATTTACCCAAGAGAACTAAAACATGCCCACACAAAGATTTATACATGAACGTTCAAAGCAACAAAACGTCCATCAACAGGTGAAAGAATAAACTGTTGTATGACCACAAAATGGAATAAAAAGAATAAAACTGATACACACAAAAAGATGAATCTCAAAAACACTATGCCAAGTGAAGGAAGCCAAACACATTGTGAGTATATACTGTACATACCACAAGTATTGCATACTATATGTACTGTAAGAATACTGTAGTGTACTATAAACTGTAATATACATACTGTACATGCTATAATGATTACATTTGTATTAAATTGTATAAAAAGTAAAACTGACAGGGAGCAGATCAGGGAGCAGAGTGGCCAGGGGCCTGGAGAGGAGGGTTGAAGGAAAAGAGGCATGAGGGAATATTTTAAGGTAATACTTACTCATACAGTGGTTAAGTAAAAAATATCCTGATCACAGCGATGGCGATAGTTACGTGGGTACATACATTTATCAAAACTAACTGAACTGTACACTTAGAATGGGGCTTAAAAATTACATCGAAGTCTGTGACCAACATTTTTTTAATCTATTTTATTTTTAATGTATTTTATTGTGTGCAAATTATACCTAGAATTTTTTTTAAACCAATGAATTATTTTCTTAGTCTTCAATCCACAAGAAACAAAATAAGTTCCAAATATTAAATGCACTATGCATCTTAAAGAGTTCATTTCAACTTCTCATTTCCCACAAATAAATAGCTCTTAAAATACAAACCAGTAGTCAAATATTCTCGCCTTGTTTCTGTAATTAAATTTCTTTCAACTATATTTGCCAGGGCTTACTAAACAGTGTCCCCAAGAAATGCATGTGTTTTGTGTGTGCACGTCTATATTTGCCATTTTATTATATATACCCTTGACATTTAGCTATAAGCTCAGAAAACTAGATTGCCCTTGCCTGCCCACATCAAGGATGGTTCCAGTGATTTTCTTTCAAACCTCACTTTTCCCATAACAAAGATGGCACCTGTGCTTCTGAGTTCTGGGCTCTTTCTGCTACTGGGAGGGCTATGGCGGCTCAGGAAGCCACTCCAAGCAGCCAGTCAGAGGACAGCAGTGCTTTGGACCTGCCACCAGCATGTGACATAAGAGATTGTGTCCTGCAGAGACCCAGCCAAAAGGCCAAGAGTGAAGCTTTTAGCTCTGTGGAATCACTTTCTTTTCCTGGCTCTTCTGATGTGGATCCAAGTTTTGATTCTCTGGTTGAACCCAGTCCTTCTTTGATACACACAATTTGTTTTGAGTATTGGATATTAAGGCAGCAATTTCTAGTTCTGTGAAAAATCTTTTAGTATCTGAATTTAATCAACTGAGAAAATTTTTTAAAAAATTGGATCCATCAACTATAAACATATCAAATATGGGGCTTAAAAATTACATCGAAGTCTGTGACCAACATTTTTTTAATCTATAAAATATAGTTTGGCTAAAACTTTATTGTAGTGTACTAGATATTGAGGCTTAGGGAGTTCAGTTATCTATTGGGAGTAGTTACAAATTACCCCAAAACTCAGTGGCTTAAAACAACAGACACTGATCATCTCAGAGTTTCTGAGGCTCATAACTCCGGGAATGGCTTAGCTGGGTGGTTCTGGCTCAGGGATTCTCATGAGGTTGCCGGCAAACTGAAACCTTCCCTGGCGCTGGAGGTCCTGCCTCCAAGCAGACTGATCGTGTGACTTTTGGCTGGAGTCTTCAATTCTCCACATTGGCCTCGCCACAGGGCCAATGAGTGTTGTCAAAACATGGCAGTCAGCTCCTCCCCAGTGAGTCATAAGAGAGTGAGAGCAAAACAGAAGCTATGGTGTCTTTTATAATCTAATCCCAGACGTGACAGACCCTGACTTGTGCTGCATTCTACAGCCACGCAGACCAACCCTGGGATCACGTGGAAGGGAATGCGCAAGAATGAGAACACCAGGAGGTAGGGATCCTTGGGGGCCATCTCGGAGGGCTACCTCAATGGGCTATTTATTGGTCATGCAAAATTTCATTTAACTAAAAGTTCATCATGTTGACTCAAGTGAATTGACATTTACTGCTTCCATTGTTCATTTTTTGGAGAAATGTAAAGTGAATGCCCAGGAGGAGGGAATGGGTAAATTCACACTTAAAGGATGCAGTGGGCGCTGTCTGAAGGATGGGCACACTTGTAGCTCTGACTCGGGCAGTGCAAAGGCAATTTATGTAACCAAAGCATTTGTACCCCAGTAATACTCTGGAAAAAAAAATTAAAATTTAAAAATTTAAAAAAATAAAAAATAAATAAGCTCAGAAAACTAAAATGTTCATAAACTAAAGAATAACCAAAGAAAACTTTAGAAATTTAGACATCAATTTATGAAAGTTAAGCTCTACCTACCCATTTGCCAAAGTGGTGGCTTCTCTCATTTGAGCAATTGATCTGTTAACCAAATCAGCTTTCCTCTGATTATAGGCAGCCAATGATTGCTGTACTGACACAGGAACCATCTTCTCAAATAGATCTAAAATTAGGAAGGGAAATTACAGTAAAATTTTAAGACAAAAACTCAAACTGTAAAAGTGACTATTCATATTTTCTTTCTAGTATTCAGTCTACAAATATTTAAAGATCAAAACTAAATCACTGTTAAAAGTACAATGATAAAGAGAATTTTTTAAATCACTATATTCATGGGCAATGGCAACAACGAAAAGTTTTTCTTTGAACTTAATTTTCTTTAACTTTTTAAGATGTTTCTGTCATTGAGTTTAAAAAATCTTTGGTGACACTGTTCCTTTGTTGATTAAACTGACTGAGTAGGTCACAGTGGCAGGATTTAATTATTGGCTCTACCACTTCCTAGCTATGTGACCTTGGGCAAATTACTTAACCACTATGTGCATGAGTATCCTCATCAGTCAAATAGGGATAATAATAGTACCCATCTCATGGGGTTGTTGTATGAAATAAATGAGCTAATATTTGTAAAGTGCTTAAAAGAGTTCCCGTCACATGGTAAACACTTTGTGTTTGCTAAAAATTCATCCTTTCCCAATAACAAAATGTTATCCTTCAGATCTCAGCCAAAGGCTATCATAATACCAGGTATATTTATGGTATAACATTTATTTATCTGATATAAATATGACTACAGGAGTTAACGTGTTTAAAGAAATATTTATGCATGTTTATTTTTAATGGCAGCACCTTAAATAATATAACAAATGTTATTAACAAAATGACAACTGCTGAAGTCTTTTGGGTGTTTTGTTTTTTGTTTTTTTTTTTTTGAGACAGAGTCTCATTCTGCTGCCTGGCATAGAACGCAGTGGTGTGATCATAGCTCACTACAGCCTCAAACTCCTAGGCTCAAGAGATCCTCCTGCCTCAGCCTCCCCAGTAGCTGGGACTACAGGCGCGTTCCACCACGCCCAGCTAATTTTTCTGTTTTTTGTAGAGATGGGAGTCTCGCTATTACCCAAGCTGGTCTCAAACTCCTGAGCTCAAGTGATCCTCCCACCTAGGCCTATCAACGTGCTAAGATTACAGGCATCAGCCACCAAACCCAGCCGACAAGCACTAAAGTCTTAATCATTATTCAAACACACAATTTCAAGTTTTCTGACTCTGCTGTACACATGTTTTATTATCACTTACTTTCCTTCCCTCTTAAAATTATACTGAAGATACAACGCAATTTTTATTCTTACATTCATGAACAAAATGAATGCAAATTATATTCAAAACATAAAATTGTAACTTGTATTTTAGCTAGAAAATACAGATTAAACTGGAGAAAAGATGAGTAAGATTAAAGCGTATCTGAATAACTGACATACCAGTAAATTTCTGGCTGATGGGTACATTGACTGGGGTAGACTTCACAAGTGTGGCTTTGCCAATAGGGTCTAGATCTTTAAGGTCTGGAACTCGATCATGATATATGAAGTCATTATCCTTCTTTGCTGCAGTAAGGGCACGGTTGATTTTGTCAGAAAAATCTTTCACATTGACATATTCATCATAGCGAGATGCCACTGTTTTAATCAATTCTGCTGCATGCTAAAAAGAAAAAAATAAAAATTAAAAAAAAAAGAAAACATTTTCTTTCTTTCTCTACCACCAAGTATTCAAGCATTGGTTTAAAAAAAAAAATCCTTATTTCAAGGACTTGCGTTTCCAGCAATGTGACTGACAGGATAACCTGGAAATTCTCCCATCACAAAATAGGCAAAAATTGAAGGATAATACATAGCAGACATCCCTTTAAACACATGGAATTACCATGACAATAAAAGAAATCCATGGGCCAATCAGTATAAACTGAAATTGAGGAAAGCTGGCTGTTAGGTTATTTCTATACCTCAAAGAACTAGCAATTAAAATTTATTAAAAGCCCTCATGGAGACCTGAGACAAGGTTCTTGAAATCACACAAGACAGAGAGCTGAGATGCACCTCCTTTACTCCTTCACCTGAAAGCAGGAACTTCAAAGGGCTACACCTTCAGTGAGGGGTGGATTTGAAAAAAATTACCCAACAACACAGAAAGTCAACAAAGTAGCTTGTCATTTCAGCATCGGTAAGAAAAAATTTTTTTAAAGTTTAGCCTCGTAATATGATGAGCATATGCCTCACACAAATTTAAGTCTCAAATTATATTACGTGGTATTAGGTATAGTAACATCAGATAAAATAGACGATAAGGCCAAAAGCATTGTTAGGGATAAATTCAATACATAATGCTTTAATATTTGCCAATTTGCCAGAAAGACAGAAGACTCCTTAGATTTTTCCATTTAATAGCCTCTATCTATATAAACAATTATAATGAGAAATTGATAAATCTACCCATTACCAAAGTGGAAGATTTTAACACCCCTGTCTCAGCAATAGCTGGACCAATATCTATAAGATTATAGATGATTTGAACAACAAAACTAATGAGTTTTATTTACCAGACATGGAGAACCCTGGACTCTACAATTAGAGAATATATAATATCCTCAGGCATACAGAAAACACCTACGTATATAAAATGACTAGATGAGGAGATAAAACAAGTTTAAAACACCAAAATCACAAGAATACAAAAATGGTTTAATAATAGAAAATCTACTTATGCAATTTTCCAGATATACTGCTCATTTTCATTTTTTTCCTTACGGTGTTTTTTTGTATTGCAGCAGATGATATGCCTTTTCGGTTACTTGTGTTTGAATGAGACTGATTTCACTGGAGGTTCCTGGGTGGGGGAAATGGGCCTGGGTAGCTTTCCAAGCATCATTGTGTAAGGGCTTCTACCTCAGCCCCATTTCTCTGGCTCTCAAAGCCTAGCCTGCTTTAGGAAGGATTCCTCCTCTGTTCCTGTGCTTCCCTGAATTCCTCACAGCTTTTGCATTTCAAATTGATGCATCTACTTTTAGAGTTTGTATTTTGCTGGCATTTTCTGAGTGCTCACCCCCCTTTATTTTCCCTCCTCCATTTTTCAACCCTCCCTTTTTTCTACTTCCCTACAAACCGTGCCTTTTAATTAATCTACCTCGTGCTCTCAGCAGCTACCTCTTGGGTTGAGGCCCCTCAGCACTCCATTTTTCCTGTGGCCCCCTGGTGGCCTGGCATGGGCTTTTCCCTTATTATCAGTTGGCTAGCGTGTTCTCATCCTGTTTGATTGTTTTCAGATTTGCTTAAAGTATTAATAGTTTCCACCCAGGGTGGCCCCCTCAGCACATAACTATGGTTCTAGTACCAGTTTTGCTATTTGGGAGAATATTTGACCACATTTACAAAACAAATTGATTTACAGGTTTAAAAAGTGATTTTAAATTTCCCATTTCCTAGTTTACACTAAATGTAGCTTTTGTTTTGTTTTGGTTATCCTTATTTCTCTGTAGATGACGAACGCTCACCCAAAGAAATATTGCCACAAAGCAGATGAACACAGCATGCTAAAAACTGAAATGAACTAAAACACTTAAGAACACAATCACAGTACAAAAAGAACACAAAGTATGAAAGAGAACTAGATGACCCAGAGAACAGTGGATGATAGCTAGATAGCAAGACAATGTGAAACAGGAACTGACAGAACTCCAGAGAGAAAATATAAAAAAACACAAATACATTTAAGAAAGAAATACTGGACATTTATACAAGAAGCAAAAGGGAGAACACATATCACAGAAATCATAGTAAGAAACATACACTATAAGAAAAAGTAAGGAAAATTCAACATGAAAATTCGGAAGGAAGAGGCTGTGACAAATTAAAAATTTAGGAAACATATCAACCAAATGCAATATGAGAACTTTGTGTGGATCCAATTTGAACAAATCAAGACCCTGAGAAAAAAAATCAGAGAAAACTAAACCAGATTTGGATACTATTGAATTACAAATATTAATTATTCATTCAATTAATATTATTTTGCTAGATAGGATAGATAATGGCACTGTGGTTTAAATTTTTTTTTCTATATATATATTTTTAGTTGTCCAGATCATTTCTTTCTATTTTTTAGTAGAGACGGGGTTTCGCTCTTGCTCAGTCTGATCTCGAACTTTTGACTTTAAGAGATCCACCCGCCTCGGCCACCCAGAGTGCTAGGATTATAGGCGTGAGCCACCGCGCCCGGCCCAGGTTTAAATTTTTTTAACCTTTATCTACTAAAGTTACATACTAAAGTGGTTAAGAATGAAAGGAGCAGGTCAAGGAGGAAGGCACTGCTGTGGCGACAACCACAGTACCCTAGCTGTGACAAGCCATGAGCAGCAGTCCGGCAGGTAACCCCACCATCACTAGCCACTGCTGAGCCTGACCAAGACAGCTTGCTGCTCCCCAGCATGCTCTCCAGCCATCGCCTTTACAGCCAACATATGCTACAGGCACACCCCTAAAAATGAGGGGAAAAAAGTCCCATCCAAACAAAATAAAATTCAAAAACAAGAAGTGACAGTTGCTCTTAGATCAGAAGGAATCAGTGAAAGAACTCCAGAGCACCAGAGATCCCAAAAAACAGAGTGAAAGGAGTCCCCTGTCGAGATCACAGTAGCTCTCTAGTAAATGAAAATACTGAAATGACACAGAAAGAATTCCAAATATGGATTGTAAGGAAGTTCAGTGAGATCCAAGAGAAAAAGGAAAACCAACTCAAAGAAACCAGAAAAATAATTCAGGAAATGAATGAAAAATTTACTAAAGAGATATAAAAAAAAAAAAATAGAACTTCTGGAAATGAAAAATTCATTTAGGGAAATACAAAACACAGTAGAAAGTTTTAAGAATAGGCTAAGCAGAAGAAAGAATTTCAGAACCTAAAGACAACTCTTTCAAATTAACCTAGTCCGTCAAAAATAAAGAACAAAGAATCAAGAGAAACAAAGTCTCTGAGAAATATGGAATCTTGTAAAGCACCCAAATAAAAGAATTATAGGTAGCCCTGAGGGAAAAGAAAAAGGAAATGGCCTGGAAAACCTATTTGAGGGAATAATTGAGGAAAACTTCCCTGATCTTGGTAGAGATTTAGATATCCAGATACAATGCCAATGAACACCTGAGAGATTCATTGAAAAAGCAATATCACCAAGGCACATACATAGTCCTCAGACTGGCCAAAGTCAACATGAAGGACAAACTCCTATACGCCATGAGGCAAAAACATCAAGGCTTTTCCTTTGTATCAACTTACAAAGGAAGATCCATCAGACTAACAGCAGACTTCTCAACAGATACCTTATAAGCCAGAAGAGATTGGGATCCTATGTTTGTCTTCTTAAAAAGAATAACTGTTAGCCAAGAATTTTGTATCCTGCAAAACTAAGTTTCATAAGTGAAGGAGAAATAAAGTCTTTACCAGACAAGCAAGCGCTAAGGGAATTTGTCATCACAAGACTTGCCCTACAAGAAATGCTCAAAAGTACTTCAAAAGTTGAAAAAAACCGTCGATACTCACCAGTATAAAAACACTCAAAAGTAAAAACTCACAGGTCTTATAAAACAATAACACAAGGGAGAATAAAAAGCAACTGGTAACAAACAACACGATGACTGGAACAGTATCTCACTTATCAATATTAACAGTGAATGCAAATGACCTAAATGCCCCAAGTAAAAGATAAAGATTGGTGGAATAAATTGAAAAACACAACCCAAATATCTGCCATCTCCAAGAAACCCATTTAACTCATAAAGATTCTCACAGGCGAGGCGCGGTGGCTCACGCCTGTAATCCTAGCACTCCAGGAGGCTGAGGCAGGTGGATCGTTTGAGCTCAGGAGTTCGAGACCAGCCTGAGCAAGAGTGAGACCCCGTCTCTACCAAAAATAGAAAGAAATTAATTGGACAGCTAAAAATATATAGAAAAAATTAGCCGGGTATGGTGGCACATGCCTATAGTCCCAGCTACTTGGGAGGGTGAGGCAGGAGGATTGCTTGAGCCCAGGAGTTTGAGGTTGCTGTGAGCTAGGCTGACGCCACGGCACTCTAGCCCGGGCAACAGAGTGAGACTCTGTTTCAAAAAAAAAAAAAAGAGATTCTCACAGACTCAAGGCAAAGGGGGTGGAAAAAAATATTCCACACAAATGGAAACCAAAAGCAAATAAGAGTAGCTATTCTTACACCTGATTAAACAGAATTTAAATCATCAATAGTAAAAAAAAGACAAAGATGGTCATAACATGATGACAAAGGAATCGATTCAATAAGACGATATAACAATCCTAAATAAGTATGCACCTAACACCAGAACTCCCGGATTCATAAAACAAATACTATTAGACCTAAGAAAAGAAATAAACAGCAACATAATAATAGTAGGGGACTTCAATACTCCATTGACAGAACTAGACAGATCAAGGCAGAAAATCAACAAAGAAACAGTGGACTTAAATGAGACATTAGAACAAATGGACCTAACAGACACTTACAGAACATTCACCAAAAAATGCAGAATGTACATTCCTCTCATCAGCACGTGGAACATCCTCCAAGATAGACCATATGTTAGGCCACGAACCAAGTTTCAGCAAATTTTTAAAAAGTCAAAATCATACCATGTATCTTCTCAAACCACGGTGGAATGAAACTAGAAATCAATTCCAAGAGGAACTCTCAAAATCATACAAATACATAGAAATTAAACAAAGATTATGCTGCTGAATGATCTTCGGGTCAATGACAAGATCAAGACAGAAATAAAAAAAATGTTTTGAATTGAATGACAATGGCAACGTAAGCTATCAAAATCTCTAGAACACAGCAAAAGCAGTGCTAAGAAGGAAGTTTATAGCACTGAATGCCTACATCAAAAAGACAGAAAGATTACAAATTAACTAATGTCACATCTCAAGGAACAAGAAAAATGAAATCAAACAAGCCAAAAACTAGCAGAAGACAAGAAATAACAAAAATCAGAGAACTAAATGAAATTGAAACCAAAAAAAATACAAAGGATCAATGAAACGATAAGTTGGTTCTTTGCAGAGTTAAACAAAATCAATAGGCCACTAGCTACATTAACCAAGAAGAGAGAAGATTCAAATAAGCTCAATCAGAAATTAAAAAGGAAACATTACAAGTGATACCACAAAAATACAAAAGATCACCAGAGACTACTAAGAACGCCTCTATGCACACGAATTAGAAAATCTAGAGGAAATGGATAAATCTTGAGAAACACACAACTTCCCAAGCTTGAGTTAGGAAGAAATAGAAATCCGGGACATACCAATAATGTACAGCAAGATTTAATCAGTAATAAGAAATCTCCCAAAAAAAAAAAAAAAAGCCCAGGACCAGATGGATTCACAGCCAAATTATACCAGACCTACAAAGAACTGGTACCTATCCTACTGAAACTGTTCCATTGAAAAGGAGGGAATCCTTCCTAACTCATTCTACAAAGCCAGTATCACTCTGATACCAAAGCCAGGAAAGGACACACACAAAAAAAGAAAACTACACATCAATATCCTTGATGAACATAGATGCGAAAATCCTCAACAAAATAATAGCAAACTCAATCCAAAAGCCCATCAAAAAAGATAATTCACGGCCAGGTGCAGTGCTCACGCCTGTAATCCTAGTACTCTGGGAGGCAGGAGGATCGCTTGAGCCCAGGAGTTTGAGGTTGCAGTTAGCTGTGATGACGCCACTGCATTCTAGCCAGGGCAACAGAGTGAGACTCTGTCTCAAAAAAAAAAAAAAAAAAAAAAGGATAATTCACTATGATCAAGTGGGTTTTATTCCAGGGATGCAAAGATGGTTTAATATATACAGAAGCCAATAAATGTAATTCGCCACATAAGCAGAACTAAAAACAAAAATCATGTTCATCTCAACGGATGCATAAAAAACATTCAACAAAATCCAACATTGCTTAACAAACTAGGCATAGAAGAAACATATCTCAAAATAATAAAAGCCATATAACAAACCCACAGCCGACATCATACTGAATGGGGAAAAGCTGAAAGCATCCCCGCTATGAACTGGAACAAGACAAGGATGCCCACTTTCACCAGTTCTATTCAATAGAGTACTGGATGTCCTAGCCAGAGCAATCAGGCAAGAGAAAGAAATAAAGGGGATCCAAATTGGAAAAGAGGAAGTCAAACTATCCCTGTTTGCCAACTATATGATCCTATACCTAAAAACCCTCAAGACTCCTCCAAAAGACTCCTAGAATTGATAGATGAATTGAGTAAAGTCTCAGGGTACAAAATCAATGTACGTAAATCAGAAGCACTTCTAAATACTAATAACAACCAAGCCAAAAATCAAATCAAGAACTTAATCCCATTTACAATAGCTGGAAAAAATAATAAAATATCTTGCAATATACTTAACCAAAAAAGTGGAAGATCTCTAGAAAAAGAACTGCAAAACACCAATGAAAAAAATCGTAGATAACACAAATGGAAAAGCATCCTATGCTCATGGACTGGAAGAATCAATATTGTTAAAAAGTCCGTACTACACAAAGTAATCCACAGATTCAATGCAATTCCTATCAAAATACCAACTTCATTTTTCACACAATTAGAAAAAACAACCCTAAAATTTGTATGGAACCAAAAAAAAAGCACAAATAGCCAAAGCGATACTAAACAAAAAGAACAAATCTGGAGGCGTTACATTAACCGACTTCAAATTATGCCACGAAGCAATAGTAACCAAACAGCATGGTACTGGCATAAAAGTAGCCACGTAGACCAATTGAACAGAATTGAAAACCCAGCATAGAGATCAGTTGGGAATCTCACTAGGAAAAAAAATGGAGATCCGAGTTACTTAAATATTTATCACCAAAAGACTCACCTGTAACCTTGCAATCTCTTCTCCAAATTTCTTCTGCTGTTTTGCCAAGATAGACTGGTGGTACTCAGCATTGGCCTGCATGATACAGTGCTTTGCAGCCAAGACAGGGAACACCTCCTGGAAATAAAAATACTGACCAGGGGAGAGTCCAACCAGACAAACCACCACAGACAACATGGGATGCAGGAAGAAAAAGGAAAAGGAGACAGAAATTAGAATCACCTGATTAATGATTTAGAGGTAGGTTAGTCATTAGGTGTAAACAGAGAAGACCACATGATTTTTCATGGATTGTAGTCTATGAATTCAATTTTGTTTTCTTCCAATTAAAATTAAGGTTTTTTTTAAACTATTAATTGAATCCAATTTAGGTTTTTATAATTCTCTTTAATTGAGCCATGAAGTCAACATTTTGTTTACAAGGAAGAAAGAAAAGCATGCATTATTAGAAAGTGAAGTAGAATGGACATTCACAGAGGAATATCAAGCATAGGGCTTTAGAAGCTTTCTTATGAGTCCTTACCCAGCCCTTAGAGTTAACTAAACCATCACTACTCACATATACTAGTGAAACTGCTCTATAGCTGACTGTTTCATCATGTTTAAAAGACAAAAGACAATAAAGTAAGTTCTCACTTTAATTCATATCCTAAGAGAGTTCTAATAAAGATGTTTTTAGCCATATAAATATGATTTAGTGTCACATAAACACTAACACTTCAGTATCACATCCTCGAAAACACATCACAGACAAATGCACTAATTTATGACTAATGATATGATAGAGTGTCTTTTTGCACTAATTTGTTTTGAAAATAATACCAGTCTAAATTAATTTTAAAAGATCTAAAACCAGAAAACCAGTTATATCAGTAGAGGCTCTTCTAAAATGCCAAATTGTACTTTGCAACCTCATTGTTAAGGAAGTACAAGATATAAAAAATCCAAGAAATATACTAGACAATCACCGTCTAAACAAAAATATAAGAAAATCAAAAACTGAATTACTACCTTTATGCTTTCCTGTCTCCAAGTGAATAATTTCCTAGCTTCCTGGATCACTACTTGCAGATATTCCAGTTTTATAACTAGAATATGAAAATACCTTATGAGCTTTATTAGCAAAAAGGGAAAAATAAAAGACATCTAAATCTCAAACTGCACTCATGCCAGTTCTCAAGGTAAGGCTGGAGCAAATTGGTACTTAAACAGGAGATTTTCAAGGAATACCAAGAATGCTGCAGAGGTAGCTTCCAAGTCTTTGTAGGTGACATTCTTCTCTCGGTGACAGGACTGAACTAATGGCCCAACGGGATGTAACAGTACACTGTGCAGCTGAACATGAAGTCTTTCAGATGAAAAAAAGACGAGAGGAGATCCCAAGGCTCTTTTTTAAGAGTAAGGCTATTAATACCCAAGAGTCCTGGACAAATCTCTATTAGGCTCTTGGTATATTTTAAATCCTCAAGAATCTTCACATTAATTCCTTATTGTTCATTTTCTAACATGTACTGTTGATGCACTTATGTGAATTTTTACTTCACCCCAAAGTTGTCTCCAATTTTATAATACACAAAGATTTCTGAATCAAAAAACTCCTCTACAAAAATCTTGTGAGAAATATCATATGCTATCAATACAGATGAAACTAATTCCTTGAACATTTCTGAAGGAAAGTAGTTGAAACATGTATTTTACTCTAAGTTTTCTTTTTTAATCATTTCAAATTTACCTGTTAGTCTAGTCATCTGCTTTCCCATTTACAAATGATCATCACTGAACAGTCTTTTCAAGTGCCACTTCAGAAAAATTTACATTAAAACATAATACTTCCTGTGATATGTGGTTTAAGATGGTTGCTTTTCCTTAGCTGTTCATTAGCAGCCCAATTTTCTATCCCTGTTGGCAAAATTTAATTCTAAACAAAGTATCGGACGAATTTAAGTTTTCTTTTCCTTTTTCCTTTATGTCTGTTTTTGCGCTTTAAGATTCATCTTTAAGAAAACAGGACAATAATTAAAAGTGTAAATAATCAACATGCTCAAGTATATACATGCTTGTACCAAATCACCAATGATTTAGATCTACATAATGCCTTGATCTGATAAATTACTGAAAACAGATGGTCAAAGTTTTCCAGAAAGAGTTTAGCTTGGAAAAACAAGTTTAGTAAAGGGTAAAGACAAAAGCATCCCCTAGAAATAAAAGAACTGTTCATGCATCTTAAATTTAGAAAACTATTTCTACGAATATATTTTTCTAATGCCTCTAATAAAATTTCAAATTTCTTTATAATACGTAATTTTCAACTTGTTTATTGTACACAAAAATGTCTAAATACTTCCACATGCAAAATAACCAAGTGTTTATAAAAAACAATAACTGACCTTGGGGAGAGTATCTTTGTACTGACATTGTTTGAAAGCATCACCAAAATAATCTGCAGCCTGATTAGCCAATTTAGCTATGATGGCATCTTTCATCTTATCTGGAATAAAACATTAAATTGACCATTATAATTAAAATAAATATGAGATAATCTGATATGACTCAGTATAAACACTGAGATCACAAGTTTGCACATTTATCTTAAAAAGCCCTTACTGATAAAATCAAGTCTTCTGCATAAATCTTAGTTATTCCGTAGGCAAATCCAAGGAGACAGAAAATAGATTAGTGGTTGCCAGCAGCTGGGGGAAGGTGGGAATGAGGATTGACTGCTAATAGTTGGGGCGATGATAATGTTCTAAAGTAAGACAGTGGTGATGGCTGCAAAACTCTGTGAATATACTAAAAACCCTGAATTATATACTTTAAAATGGTGAATTTTAGTGTATATCTCAATACAAGCTGTTATTTTAAAAGAAAAAGTTATTCTGGTTTGTATCTCTTCCACATAAAGACTGCTCTCTCATTTTCAATTTCTCTGTACTTACATATACAGCCCATATTCCAATCTCTCATACTAACATACCTTATAAGAATTGTTTATTCCCTCATTCATCGGGCCAAAGACTCTTCTACCTGGATGAGCCCTTCTTGTCATTTAGGTCGAGTTTAAAGAGGACCTCCTCAAAGAAGGCCTTCTTGACTAATGAATCTACTAATAAAATTAGCATGACTCCAGCTACATCCCTAGCCCACAGCCATACCACCAGTCACTATCACATAATCCATTCTCAAAATTTTTTCATAGCAATTACGTCTCTGTGAAATTACACTGGCTACTTAATTCTTGCTTATTATCTCCCCCACACTAAAATGTAAGCTTCCTAAAAATAGGAACCTTGCTTGTCTGCTAACTTTATCTAAAACTGTAACAGTGACTGGCACGCAGTAAGTACCCAATAAATACTTGCTGAAAAAATGTTTGACATATTACGAACACATGTAAGTACCATTCCAAAATTCAATGTTTAAAGACAATAGCTAACTATTTCCTAACTTCAAACACAGCCTACATTCAAGTTCAGAAGAGGAGGGCTGAAAATTTTCAATAATCCATGTAACAATTTCAAAAAAGAAAGCTCTACATTGAACATGTTATATTCAAATCACCTTCTCAGTTTAAAAGTCTATCACTTCTTTTCACATACAACAAAATGAAAGACAAATTTGAGTTACCTCTTGTAGCTTTTAAAAAAAATACTTCTTGGGCCTGTGCCAGCATAATAAGACTGAGGGTCCCAACAGTATCTGGAGATATGTCCACAGTAGGCTCTCGACTTAAGGCAGATAAAACCGTCTCTTTAATATGTAAAAAGGCACCACTAGCAAACTAGAGGGGAGAAAAAGAATTTCTTTAAAATCTATAGGAACTCAAATTGATTTAATTTTCTACTGCTACACACAAAAATCATTTCAAATGTTAACTCAGGGAAGTTACTATATTTAAACTTTTATATTGTTGCAAAACAGATCAAAAACATCTGACCTACAGGACAATAGGTATCTTTCCAAAACTCTATAGCGTAACAAGAGATTTAACAAAGATTAAAAGTAAAATACAGGGGAAAACAAAATAAATGAGACAAACTGATTAAGATTATTTTTTAGATATATTTCCTCAAAACTAACATGAAAATAGAGGCAGGGATAAACATTAAAATGTTTTATTGAAATGCTCTTGCTTTGGTCCCAAACAAATTCATTGTTCAAATAATTAAACATGCTATAATTAGGGGAAACCCCAAATAGTCAATACACTTAGTCCTCTGAGAAACAGCATTACTATCCATTGCTAACAATTTCTGTTTGGCCTTCAGAACTCCCTAGTGAAATGCTCCCCATTTGATCTTTCATCCCAATTATATTTTGTTAATACTAAAATAACTTTGCTTTTATGAAACAAATTATACTAAGAAAAAGGAAGAAGAAGTTAGTCTGGAATTAAAAGATATCATGATTAGATAAGTAGTCTACACAGAGATAACTCGAAGGTATATGTATTGAAATGAACATCATGTTTTCTGTAGTCATGAAGTATTGTAAAACTAGGGTATCTGCAAGGAATGACCAGCTGACCTGATTCTCTTAGTAAACTAGAGAACGAGTAAACTAAGAGAATCATACACTAGGACAGCAAGGGATCTGACTCTCATTTACGAAAGAGGAACTGGAAGCCTAGAGATTAAAGAACTTGTCTAGGGGCACAAAGCTTCTGGTGGCAAGCAGCACAAAGACCCAGGTCGAATACCACCAGCTCTCTTTCCATGATACCAGGTGACTTTCTGTGAACACTCAAAGAATGGAATGTTTCCTCAATAATTCAGAATGACCTCTGAGATCTGACATGCCAATTAACTGAGTTACAGTTAACAGAAATGTAAATAAAATGTCACTGCATTTTCACGTTTTAAAATATTTGCCATTTATGGCCTCAAAAAGAAATAGCATGTGTACATGTTTGTCATCTATGCCCATCCAAAATTGCACGGCAAACCACAATTTGGAGCACGTTGTTTGCTTAAAGTATACTTCCCTTTCACTTTCCCAGAACAGCACCCCTCACCTCTCTCCTGAACTTAAACAATGGGAAACATCAGACTCTACTTCTGAGACAAGCAAATTTCATGGAGACACACAGACCACTTGCGATTAGATGAAATTCGGAATCAGAACACCTGAAACCCAAATGGACTGCTTTATTAATACTTCTGACCTTTAGTCTCGTCTGTAAAATGGGAATGACATTACATGACACACATCACAAGGTTTATCTGAGAGTCAAATAATGTACATGGAAACACTTTGTAAACTGTAATATAAAATATGAAAACATGATTACGTGACATTACTTAACAATGACCACTTACTGTTCTTTTAACTGAAATAAAAAAATAAAAGCTGAGTAAATAATAACCAACTGCCACAAAATAACATGCCACATTAGTAAATGATTAGTACCTAAAATATAGGTTTGGCCAACTTAAGAACATGACCACATTTAAATATGACCTCTCCACAAGGCTCAAAGTTAAACTTTTATTTTCTTGAGAAAAGGTCTTAAATTTTGTGACACCAATGAAATCTGAGGTGTGTCTTACTCTAAGAAAATAAAAATAATGTACAAATTACTAGCATTGATTTAAAAGGGATTTACCATAAATGTCTGAGATTTTATCTCAGACATTTAATCATTTGTTCAGCCAATATTTACTGAGCCTCTATTATGTGCCAGGCACTGTGCTAGGTGCTGGGTATACAATGATGAGGAAAAACAGACCTGGTCTATAGGTAGTTTATCTAAGGGCTTCAACATTAAAAATCAATTCATTTAAAAAGTGCATTACTTTTCAAGAAAACATTTGCTGTGTAAAGAAGCATCTATAAACCTAAGAGCAAATTATTTTCCATTGAATCTAAATTAGCATTGATCATTATGTATAAACTACTTTTCTGCATACCTGGTAATGCTTAGCAGCGGTTTTCAATCCTTCATCATTATCCAGGTTCTGCTCTGCTGCAATCTGGCTAGCTAAAGCTGCACAATTGAACAACACACAGCTCTTTTCATATCCTAAGCTTGCAAGAGCTGTAAAAAATTGAGAAGGAAAAATTTATCAGATTATTTTTTTCTGAAGAAAATGAATGTTTCAAAGAAAAATACTATGACCTCTATCCCAATGGCTCTCACAAAAACAAGTTTCCAGACCTGTTTTCCCATCTATCATATGCTCCCATATTTCAAGCTGCCCTGTCAGGCATTTATTTGTACAACAATATTCCCCAACATTTAAAACTCTAAAGATCAACAAATTATTCTTCCTCTCCTTCCCTTTACTTCCACATTTCTATGTTCAGGTTTGAAATGTAAAATCATTCTCATGTCATTTCTTATTTAATTTCTTAAATTCAAATGAATTCTTTCCATTTTTCCACCACCTCTCAAAATTACATCATTTAATCAGTTCCTCATTACTGCAAACCTAAGCCAATGTAAGCTGCTAGCTAGGCTTCCACACTTCTCTCTCTCATGCCAATATGTTTCTCAGAGGGCTAGCAAATCGGTTTGGGTAAAATGTGACTCTGATCAAGAATCTACACACCTCACATCCATCAGGACACTATGGATGTCACTACCAAAAAAAAAAAAAGAAAATAACAAGTGTTGACGACACATAAAAATTGGGGCCAGGTGCAGTGACTCATGCCTGTAATCCCAGCATTTTGGGAGGCCAAGGCAGGAGGATCACTTGAGGCCAGGAGTTCAAAGCCAGCATGGGCAACACAACAAGACCCTATCTCTACAAAAAAATAAATAAAAAATCAGCCGGGCATAGTGGCATGCACCTGTAGTCCTAGCTATTAGGGAGGCTGAGGCAGGAGGATCACGTGAGTCCGGGAGTTTGAGGCTGCAGTGAGCAGCTGTGATCACACCACTACACTCCAGCCTGGGAACAGAGCAAGACCCTGTCTCAAATTAAGATAAAAAAGAAACTGGAACCCTTGTGCACTGCTAGTGGGAATGTAAAATGGCACGAAACAATATGGTATAAGGTGGGTCCTCAAAAAATTAAAAATAGAATCACCATATAATCCAACAATTCCACTTCTGGGTATACACTCAAAAGAATTAAAAGTAGTCTCAAAGAGATATATGTATACCCATGTTCATACCAGCATTATTCACAATAGCCAAAAGGTGAAAGCAACCCAAGTGTCTATTGACTGACAACTTGGACAAAATAGATAAAGAAAATGTGATATATACATACAATGGAATATTATTCAACCTAAAAAAGGAAGTACAACATGGATGAACCTTGAGGACATTATGCTAAGTGAAATAAGCGAGTCACGAAAAGACAAATACTACATGATTCCACTTATATGAGGTACCTAGAATAGTCAAATTCATAAAACAGAAAGCAGAATGAATTACAGAGACTGGGGGTGAATGGGGTTACTGTTTAATAAGTACAGAGTTTCAGATTTGCAAGATGAAAAAGTTCTGGAGATCTATTTCGCAACAATGTGACTACACCTAATACTACTAAACTGTACACTTAAAAATGGTTAATAAATTTCATGTCATGTGTTTCTTGAAACGATTTTTCAAAAAAGACAAATACTGTATGATTCTATTTACATGAAATACCTGGAGTAATTAAAATCAGAGACAGAAAGCAGAATGGTGGTTTGCCAGGGGCTGAGAAGGGAAGAATGGGAAATTATCATTTAATGGGTAGAGTTTCAGTATTGTAAATGAAAAAGAATTCTAGAGATCATGGTGGTAATGTTTGTACAATAGTGTGATGTACTCAAAAGCACTGAAGTGTATACTTAAAAATGGTTAAGATGGTATATTACAGATATTTTATCAGAATTAAAAATAAATTTAAAAAAAAGAATCTATGATAGTTCCCCATTACTCACAGAATTCAATCACAGTGGAATTCAAGTTCTTGCATATCAGGCATTGACCACCAGGCAAAGTAAGGCTCCTTACAAAAAACACTAAACAAACCATCTAGGAGAACCAGAACAAGACTACAGCTGCATGTTTGTGCTAGAGTAGTGCCATAAAGTAAAGCCTTCCTTGTTACAGCATTGTAGGAGCCTCCCTTGGAATAATGACCAGTTTTCAACTGCTTCCAAACCAATTCTAGCCTTCTCATTCTAAAGTGAAGCAGACAGAAACACCAGCTCCCCTGACCTACTTTCTTGAATAAATATTAATACATGGAAAATCTAGAATAACCAGGATCTGAAGAAAGCTTGTAGCAAAATAAAGGAAGATCAACGTGAACTGAAAAACTGAAAAACTGAGACCAAAGTAAACAAAGACAATTCCAGTAATAAAAGATAATATTCCAGACATCATAATCAGCATCCTTAAAGAGATTCAAAGGTGGTACATCTATAAAACAAAAACAGGATATTAATTTTCAAAAATTAGTAAATAAGAAAAAGCTCCTGGAAATTAAAAACTTGATTACCAAAATTTTTTCAAAAGAAGTGTTAGAAAATAATATCTAGGCAGCCTCCCAAATAATAGAACATAAAATGAAAGAAATGAAAAATATAAGAATTATGAGTGAATAACTCAGAACAACATCCAATAAAGTATTCCAAAGAGACGAGAGAAAAAAGAGACAAGAAAATTGTCAAATAGAAGAAAATTTCCCAGCACTGAAGGGAGATATGAGAGTTCAAACTAAAAGGCCCACAATGAATGCCCTACACAAAGAATAAAATGAGATCTGATTAGGTCTTTTGAGATTTGTAAACACAAAGAATAAAGAAAGATTGTAAAAATCTTCCCAAGAGGAAAGAAATAGGTCACCTACAAATGAACAAAAATTAGACTTCATCAGCAACACTGGATACTAAAAGGCATGGGAACAATGCCTTCAAGTTCTGAAGAAATATAATTTTAATTAATTTAGCCAGGCATGGTGGCTCACACCTGCAAATCCAGCATTTTGGGAGGCTGAAGCCAGAGGATTGCTTGAAACCAGAAATTCACGGCCAACCTGGGCAACATAGTGAGACCCCATCTCTACAAAAAATTTAAAAAATTAATGAGGCGTGGTGGCACACACCTCTAGTCCTAGCTACTCTGGAAGCTGAAGCAGGACGATCACCTGAGCCCAGGAGTTTGAGTTTACGGTGAGCTATGAATACGCCACTGCACGCACTCCAGCCTGGGCAACAGAGTGAGACTCTGTTTCTAAAAAAAAAACAAATTAGCCGTGTACAATGATGTGCACCTGTAGTCCCAGCTACTTGGGAGACTAAGACAGGAAGATCACTTGAGCCCAGGAGTTCACGGCTGCAGTGAGCTATGATCATGCCACTGTACTGTAGAGCCTGAGTGACAGAGCAAGAACCTGTCTCAAAAAAAAAAATAAAAAATAAAAGAGTTTTCAACAGAGAATCACTCGGCCTTCACTGTGGAAAACAGACCATAGGGCATCAACGGACTGGTGGAAGCGGGAGATCAGACAGGTAACTGCTGCAGTAAGATGCTAAGAGGTGATGGTGGCTCAGACCAGAATGGCAGCAGTGGAGGTGCTAAGAAGTAACTGAATTTTGAATATACTTTAAAGGAAAATCTAATAGGGTTTGTTGATGAATTAATTAGATGTAGGGAATGAAGTGAGACATAGTCAGGGATGACTCCAAAGTTTTTACCTAAGCACCTAGGTGCCACAATTTCAAACCAAATTTGTGTTAGGGCAGAATACAGACATTTTCAGAAAGAAGAGATTCAAGAAGTAGACCTTTTCTCAAAAAGTTACTTAAGATTATATTCCAGAGCAAAAGAGGAAGAAACAATATCCAAAAAACAATGGGTTTAACCTAAGGGAGCAGTGACCATCAAGGATAATAGCTATCCAGCAGCTTTAGTGGGCAAGCAGTCCAGAGTCAAGCAACAAAACACAAGAGGCCATAAAGGGAGTCTCTTGGGAAAAGGCAGACTCTAGAGAAATAGATAGGAAAATCGTGAGAATATGATAAAAGCATAGAATGTGTCTGGTATTGGAGCAATTAAAACCTCTAAACACACACACACAAAGCAGTAAAATAAAAGTCATGGACTAAATATGAAGCAACTGGATCACTATATGACAGAAAGCTTCAAGAGGAATGAAATATATTCCAAGCAACAGATAAAAGTAAACTTTTTATACACCAGGTATATATCCTAGTCTATTACATTGCTCATAAATATTATTATCTCAGGCTGTAGTCTGTCATTTTTTTTTTTTTTTTTTTTGAGACAGAGTCTCACTCGCTTGCCCGGGCTAGAGTGCCGTGGCATCAGCCTAGCTCACAGCAACCTCAAACTCCTGGGCTCAAGCGATCCTACTGCCTCGGCCTCTCGACTAGCTGGGACTACAGGCACGTGTCACCATGCCTGGCTAATTTTTTCTGTTTTTAGTTGTTTGGCCAATTTCTTTCTATTTATAGTAGAGACGGGGTCTCGCTCTTTCTCAGGCTGGTCTTGAACTCCTGAGCTCAAACGATTCGCCCACCTCGGCCTCCCAGAGTGCTAGGATTACAGGAATGAGCCACCGCGCCCGGCCTGTCATTTTATTTTGATAATTTTTCATGTATGAGACTTCTTGAGGATTTTTTTTGTTCTTGTAATTAAGTCTTATCTTTTTTCATTTATGATTTCTTCTATCACATCCAAACTTAAACCAGGTTTTTTAAAAATAAACATTCATTTCTCCTTTCTTCAAAGATCACTTTTTAAATATTTAACTCTATTCTTTTTTCTTACATGATCTCTTCTTTTCTGTAAGTTTTTCAAAATGAAAATAACCTGATTATAAATAAAAATAGTTTCTAAAATCCGAACTGTTAAGAAAAACAAAAAAAATTACAAACAAAAATAAATTAAAAATCACCCAATATCCCACCTCCTAGAGTTAATCACAGTTAATTTTTTGTTATCTTCACAAATAACTACATATATGTTCACACACTTCACAAATTGAATACTATACCATACTTGAGTTGCCTGGAATGTACAACTCCAGACAGAAGGAATTGCACTGGGTTCTGTATGAAGGATAACCCAGGTAGCCCAACTCAGGGGACCCTAGAGTTGTACAATACGGCAACTCTGAACTATAACAGGCCTTTCAATCAACATTCCACTGATAATAGCTTTACGTGTCAACAAATATATATTTGCATTATTATTCTTAGTATTCTAAAATTACACAATTTTCATCTAATCCTTTATCTAACCAAGAAATTACTGAAGGACATTTAATTCCCAATTTTTGCTACTAAAATGCCTTGATTAACCACCTCCTGCTTTATTTACACTCTCAATTTTTTTGCTTCCCACCTCTTCCAGGAACTTGATTCATCATTCAACCTATCTCACTCCAGTATCTCCTAGTTCTCCTGCCATCTGCTGCTTATTCTCAGCCTACCAATTTTCTTAAGTCATAACAGCTTAAGTCATAACTAAAAATCCTTTCCTTCACCTTGCCTCCCTCTCAGAATAGAGCTCCCTTTGTCCTCAAATATTTACTGCAAATTTTCTGAAATGAGCAACCCACATTTGCTGTTTCCATTTCCTCACCTCCCAACCACCCCTCAACTTGAGGCAATTTGGCTTCTTCAGCAATGCCCCTAGTGAAACTTTTCTCACTTCAAAATCCAGTGATTTCTCCAACCTTACATGACTTGACTTCTGCCACAATAACTCTGTCAATGATGTTACAATCTGCATGATCATCAGAGTCACCTGGGGCTATTTTCAAAGATACTAATTCTAGTGCCCTATCCTGAAATTTCCTCCTATCACATCTGGCATTCTGTATCTTCGTCTTTAAAGATAAATCAGTATCATTAACATTCTTCCCCAGGTAATTCTAATATGTAGCCAGGTTTGGGAACCACTGGACTATGTATCACCTTTGAAACTCTTCTGGCATTCACTTCCTTGTCTTTATTTTTCCCTGGTTCGTGTAAGATCTGAAAGCTTTTTTTCAGCCTCATTCCCAGAACCTCTTCCTCTGTTTCCCCTGAATATTATGTTTCCTAGCTCCAGCTTTCACACTTTTCTCAGTCTATTAGCTGCCAGAATAGATAAATTTATTATTACCTAATGATAACCATTCCCAAATCTGTATCTCTTCCTTTCTGTGCTTTAATCCATTATTTACAAATGCCAGAGAAATTTCTACCCAGACATAATACAGACAAGTCCAACTCAACCCTGTCCATTGGAAGGAATAAACGTCTCCAACAGGTCAAACTAAGTTATAAATCTCAGAATCGAGCCTCAATTCCTACTCTTCCCTCAGACTGACAGTCAGCAAATCCAGTCAATTTCACCTCTAAAATGTCTCTCAAATCCATCTTTTCTCCTCTGACCCACATATACTACCTTGTCTAACCTTATCCTCTCTCATCAGTCTCCTAACTGGTCTGTTTCTCTCTAGTCCCTGAAGTTAGGCTTCCTGGATTCATATGCCAGCTTCATTAAATACTAACCATATGACCTTACAAAATCACTTCATATCTTTTTAAGCCAGTTTGCTCAACTGGTAATAATAATGGCTTTCCTCATTAAGCTATGGGGGAATTCAGTAAGATAATATACGTAAAGCCCTTTCCACAGTGCCTGGGTAGAATAAGCACTCAATAAACATTAGCTATTAATATATAAGAGGGAAAGAGTACAAATTCGGAAGTATAATATTCACAACTCTTCACAGTCTACTTTCCAATATCATCACCCTCAATAATCCCCAATTCGACCTATGGTTTCAAGCCAGAACTATTATAATATATACTATATAATATTATATAATATTTCCATATCCTCACCTATATATAAGTACATGTCTTATATATACACACCTTATATAAGAGATATAGATATATAATATATGTAGATATATCATATTATGTACTATACAATATATATCTATACCTCTTAGGTATATAAAATGTTTATGTATACCTTAATATGTATTATACAAGATATACTGTAATATATACTATATAAGGCATATATAAGTATATATATATAAGTATGCCTTACATAGTATATATAATGTATAAATCATATATATTATGTTATATTACATTATACATTATTATTCATTGCTGCTAATACTTACTGAGCACTGTTCTAAGGACTTTACATATATTCACTCATTTAATATACTTAAGATCCCAATGAGATAAACAGTATTAACCCCACTTCACAGATGAGAAAATTAAGGCACAGAGAGGTTATCTTGCTCAGGCTAGTAGAACAAAAAGCCTTTGCCCTTCTGACCTTTGGTTATGATGTTGTACCTACAATATTATTTTCTACCTGGAAAAAACAAGTTCATCCCTCAAGGCCTAACGCAAACATTGCTTGCTTTCAACAAGCAGAATTAACTTCTTCCTCATCTATGCTCTCATGAGTTCGTTCACAGGCTGATATAGTACTGTATTACATTTTAGAATGATCAACTGTTCTGCCAACCAGACTAAATACAACTATCTTACTCATTTTTATAACTAGGACAGTGCCTGGCAAGGTATAGGCTCTCTACAAATATTTCAAAATTGCATTGAAAGTTGAAGTTACAAAGAAAATGAGATGTAAAATATTTTAGTATTTACAAAGGGTCATTAGGAGAGCAAACTTAAAAACCAAAAACAATGCAAAGTAATTTAGACCAAGTTTCCTATCATTTTTACATACCCAATTTCACAGATCCTCCAAAAAGCGAACCTTTATCGAAAGCATCCTTCCAGGTAAATGTCAAGCAGATCTGGAGAGAATGAGAGAAAATAGAAAATAATGTTACCTTCCTGGATCTCATTAAATATTAAGTCTCTTTTGAAGAAAAACCCACAACGAGGAAAAGGACAAAGCTCAACCTATCTAAAACATTATCTCGTCTAACGAACTCCTTTTTCTTCTCCTAGACCATAATTTTTTTTTTTTAAGAAGTAAAACACTGGCGCTGGGATATTTCAAACGGTCATTCTGCCTCAGTAATCATAAACATCATCTTATTCATCTTCGCAAACACAAAATGGCTTTAATAAAATGCTTATAAAATAAGCCAAGAGAAGCAAAGGCAGTAAATAAAGTAAGTACTATGGATTTTCTAGAAGATTAGAAACAACTATTCCACGATGACAAAAGTAGAACAATGTTTACTTCAGGGGGATAGGATGAGACAATATTTTATTTCTTGATCTGGGTGGTGGTTATACATGCATATTCACTTTGGGAAGAGTCAAGCTATACACATGATTTCTTCATTTTTCCCTATGTATGTTATACATGAATAAAAATTTTACTGTATAAAAAAACCGTATCTCTCCTTCTAAAATAAATATACCACATATGAAGGTTAAAAAGAACTTAGCCTCATTTAAATTATTTATTGCAGTCCAAGATAAAAATTTTCTAATGCTGGAATAGGAAAATTTTCAAACATACACAAAACTAAAGAGAATTAAAAAAATGACTCCTATGTACTCATCAGCAGCTTTAGCCTTTTGTCCTTCTTGATTCATCTACCCCTCAACTTCCTCTGCCCCCACACACCTAGCCATTCACACACACTTTGTTTCCTGGTATTTTTTTTTTTTTTTTTTTTTT
>RJWJ010006596.1:43234-61777 GCA_004363605.1 Indri indri | reverse complement strand
AAATGGCGGAGTCTAGCGGGGGAAGAGGGGCAATCAACAAACATTTATAGAGTATTGACAGCACATGATGAAATCACTAACCCTGTCTGAGAGGTCAGGAAATGACTTGCAAGTTGGGACCCTACGGATGAGTAAGAATCGGCGTCAGCCAGCAAAGAGGGGTCGTTTGGGGAGCTCCTTCCAGGCAGAGGGGGCTGCATGTGGGAACCCTGGGCGTGGGGGCTGGGGGCAGTTGGCGCATTTGCTGAACCCAGAGACTTTCAGAGTGGCAGGGGGCCAGTGTGAAAGAAAAATGAGGCACAACACAATTTTTTTTTATTTGAGTAAAAAGCAATTCGCGAATTGGGGAATACCAGACCAACAGAGGTTTGGTGATGCAATGAGGGAACTTCAGAGGCAAGCGTTTATTGGGAAAATGCAGGAGGGAAATATAAAGAAATCTGACTGGTTTGCAGTTACATAATTCTCTTTTGGGGGCTAACTTGTTGGAAAGTCTCTAGTCACATAATTATAGGTTAGTTGGCTGCTTATGATTGGCTGGGATTAAGTCTTATTTCTGTCTAACAACATTTACCAGAAATGACCCAAGTTTTGCTTATATTTGCAGTTATGATCCAAGTCAGGTTTCACTTACGTTTGCAGTTTCAGCTAGATTGGGGCTATTTTTAAGGCCTAGCTGGTTTTGTTTGCTCAGAAGTCTTTCAGGCTCGGTCCCCATTTTAATTTTACTTTAAAGCAGGAAACGAGGACGTGAGCGGCTGATAGGCCAGATGGGCAGAGGCCGGCCCGGAGGGTCTTGTGAGCCACGTTAGGAATCTGGGCTTCCTTGTATGGGGAACCGGATGCCCTGCACAGACTGGAGGTGGCGCATGACACAGCTTTGCACTTTAGGAGATCCCCCAGACCCAACGCTGGGCCAGAGACCCCAGACAGACCAGGAGTTGTACTCAGCCACCCACATGGCCCCTCCAGGTGACACTGTGACCAGCAAATGGGAAATGGGTAGGGGGAGGCTGGGGAGGACACAACAGAGAGGCCGCTGGAGATGGAGGGCAGGGGCGCTTCCATCTGGAAGAGGTCGCACTGTGTCCCTGAAGCCTTGAGATCCCAGCCCTGCGTGCCATGAGAGATGGGGGCTGTGAGCTCTTTGGAAACCTCTCAGGAAGTGTCATCACCGAGAGCAGGCTGCCCTTCTCTTGCTCTTAAACCGCTGCCTCCTTACACACAGTTCTTGGCTGAATCAGGCCCTGCACACCTTCTGTGGGTCCAGTGCAGAGCGCTGTAGGGCCTCAAAAAATGGCTATAGGTAGTAATCCAGGGTGATTGTCCCACAGGGGTCACCTGACATGTTCGATATATTCTCAGACATCTGCGGGCAGAGAGGTTGCCATCCTTCCAGTGACTTTGTGAAGAGGGTCACATGGCTCTATGAAATGTCATGGAACCAGCAACCTGTCCCTTGGCCAGTCAACTGTCAACAACACAGGGTGAGTCAATAAACCCATCATGGAATGATTAATCCATAGCCCATGAGAATTTTCCAGAGATATATTACTCACTCTAAGCCGGATGCAAATGTATTAAATGTGCGGGCAGGATACACCTCCCCACAGGTAAAATCCACTGGAAAGGGTTCAATTGTTTTGACTCCCACAGACTGACCCTTAGGGTGCGAGGGGACCTTGGGGCTGCCCCTCTCTAGGTCATGAAAATGCTGCTCACGAGGAAGGAAGGAAGGTGTGATCCTTTTTTGTGCTAGAAAGTAGCTTCCAGGGAAATCTTGGTGGCGTGATCCAGGGAAAGGAGAGGGAAGAGAGAAAGAGGCTTCTAGAAGAGGAAACCACCAGCTGAGCGACAAGAACCACACGTGCAACAGGATGTTCAAGATTTGCCTGGACTCTGGGAAGGGCCAGCAAAAGACCTCCCATCTGCTCTGGGTCTGTATGATGCAATCTGAGACGACACAGTCTGGAGAAAGGCCCACATGGGTTTCGTGTGTTTCATTCCAAAAGAGCAGAGAGCTGTCTGGGGGAGAAACTGAGTGCTTAGAAAAGGAGGCCAGGAGAGAGTGAGGCACCACCACCTGTGAGGGCATTGGGACGGACGCTGCACCGCCTCCCGGTGCCTGTCAACCTGGCGCTCACGTCTTATTCTCCATAAGCCCCTGGGGTGGTCCAGAGGCTGTACTCGAGGACAGGGCCTTAGGGGTACCTGCTCTGGGTGGGAGCTGGAGGGACAGAAAGACACGCAGGGGCAGACTTAGGGAGAATTGCTGGGCATCATGGAAGTCACCATCCTTCGTCATTTTCCCAAGCGACAGTGATAAAGATATAAATTGCATTTCATTTATTTTTGGGTGCCGTGTGACTTTTTTAATGCAAGATCAAGTCAAAACAGGGGCCAAATAACCTCAGCTTTACAAGGATTACATAAGCATATGCGTGCCTCTCATCAACTACTCAATTCATCCATGTCATTAAATCCCCAACACTTACCAAGCGCCAACTATGTGCTTGTTCTCTTCATCTCCCACCTCGGTCAAGCCTTAGGAAAGCCTCGCTGCACTCCAGCTCACGGGGGTCGCTTAGGCCAGGCACTTGCCCAGTGTTCATCCTGCTCGTAGGCAGAGCGCAGGTTTGCGGCTCACTGGGAATGAGCCCAGCGCAGCAACAGCCCTTCGGCACAGCGACGATACCAGCTCATGGTTAGCACTACTGGCAGAGCCTGTGCTAAATACTTTAAGTACATTATCCCATTTAATCCTCACAATAACCCAATACAATGGATAACTGGAATGATCTCCATTTTACAGACGAAGAGCCCAAGGCACAGAGACTTTGTCCAAAGTCCTGAAACGAATATATGGCACAGTTCAGATTCAAACCATGAGTCTATTTAATGACAAAGTCTTTGCTCTTAACACTAAATTCTGCTGTCACCTTGTTAACCAAAATACTACGTAGTAAGAGTCTGAATTAATCAAGTCTACATTACAAAATATAGGAAAAAGAAATCTTTCCATTTTTTACTTTTAAGTATATAACAGAACTGGGTTAACCAAATATTACTGAGCAGTTCTGTTTTGATGGATGACTTTCAATAAATGTTTATTAGTAACCGATAGAAATAATTCTTATCCATTAATGTTTAATTGTCACATCGTTTTCCTGCCAAAGTAGTACTGTCAACTGCTGTCACATTGAATGTTACTGGATTCTGTTGGAGGTCTTAAGATTATAAAGCTTCCATTCAAAATCTTTTAACACTACTCGATTGTTTAGAAAACCGGTCATGTCCCAGCTCTGGGGAATCATCATGTACTCCATATTAATTAAGTCTGTTTTAATAAACTGCTCACAGTAGTCTCACAGCTACAGGAAGAAAAATTAACTGTGCAGAGTCAGCCAGCCCTGAGAGAGTGGGAGAACTACAGGCTGGCTGTGGTGGGTATTTGTGATTCTTTCTGGCTGTCAGTATACAACTCATTATCCCGTGTTTGGGGAGTTTCTCACCTTGTGAGTCTTGGTGGTGGAAAAAGACCACTCCCCATTATAGAGTGTGAAAGCTCGACCCCACCGCTTTTGCTAGGGTGGGGCATGTGACCGATGGATCCTCCCCCCGGACCCCTGATTCAACTGCTAGTGATACAAAGAGCAGGACCTTCGCTAAATCCATTCCACAGAGCAGGGCGGCTGCGGCAGTGGCTACACCCAGGTTCAGGGGCAGCGGCTGACACCATTGGGGTCAGAGGTGCGAGCAGCAGGGGCTGGGCCCAGGGGTGATGACAATGACACCCTCACAGCACCAGTTCTGCACTGCGATTTAGGACTGTGGTCCTGGCTATAACATCCAAGCCCAGTTCCCAGCATACCCAGGGAGTCTATGAGGCTTCCTAACATCTTATAATAAATTCCTTTTCATCCAAATCATCCAAAGATGGTTCCTGTTACATTGAAGTTAAGAACCACAACACTAGAACTGTATCTTGAAGCTTTTGAAGACCCAATGTCAGATATCTCTGAACCAAAGTTTGGACAAACGCCTCGGTGGAGGAGTTCAAATTCAAAAGCAACAGGTGCAAATGGTCAGACCCAGGCTGGGTGGGACAAGGCTGCTTTTGGACTGCTCTCCTGGAAGGCCCAGGACTCTGCCCGTGGGAGCTCTTCTCTGCCTCTGGCACCACGGTCCCATGAGTTCAAACAAAGGAAAAGCCAGCTGCACCTCAAAGTTAATTAAAGAGCTGAACGAAGTTCTGTGTGTGGGGGCAAAGTTTGTCACCTGGTGTGGCTTAACAGGAACCCTCCCACACCCTCACAGAATTGTATACTCTGTGAGATCTGGGTCCTCTCTGTCTTGTGAGTCACCAGATTCCCTGCATCCAGAGCATAGTAGATGTTCAATGATATTAAACCTCTCTGAGCCACAGTTTTCTTGTCTGGGAAGTGGGGTAAAACATTATTTATCTGGCGGGTGTTGTAAGAATAGATAACGTATCTAAAGCATCTGGCACAGTACTTACCATTTAGTAAGTAATAACTGGTATTATTATTATTATCATTTCTAGGGATGGCATCAGGGCAGCTGCTTCACAACCATTTGTGGTCCCCACGGACCATGCAAAATATAGAAGCAAAGCACAGTTCAGAGGCCAGTTACTGTAGTACAAATAAGCAAAGAGAGGGGAGCGCTCGAGATAACGGCCCTTGACATTCAATGTGAAGAAAGTCCAGGAACACTGACTTCGGTCGTGACCTCGTGAGTGGGAAGTGGGTGGTGATGCTGCATCACCGAACAGCTCTGTAGAAACGCCACTCGGTGGAATGCTCCTCCACGGTGTGGTCCCTTTCGAGCAGTTCAGCAGCAAAGGCATGGGGGAGGCGCCAGGGTGCGCCAGGCCTCCCCACGCATCCAGACATTCTGTCCAGACAGCAGGCAGGCGGCTGATGGATTGGGTTCTTTACGGAATAGAGTATTTAAATTTAAAATCATATCTGTCTGTAGTTTTATTTAAAAAAATAAATAGTACAAAAGGAGGTAAATGGAAAAGTTAGCATCCCTATCGCCCCCAAACCTTCAGGCAGATTCCCCAAAGATAATCACCATTATTTCTTACAGACATTTTTACGCACACACAAGGCTATATGCATATTTTTTCACGGATGGGAATTATAAAAAACTGTTCTGAAATTTGCTTGTTTTTCCCCTTCCTACTTTATTTATCCTGAATAGCTTCCCATATCAGTGTATGTAGATTGACCCCCTTATTTCTAACAACTGCTCTATTTATAAGGTAATGTAACAGAAAAGCTCTCAGATCTCAATGACTTTACATAATTGAAATTTATTTCTCATTTACCTTAATCCAGTTGGTGATCGAGTGGGGCATCGGGGGAAGGAAGGGGTTCTGCTCCTAGCACTGATTCGGGAATCCAGGGGGACCAAGGCCTTGCCACCTTCGACATGTGACTTCCACATACTTAGTGGCTTCTAAAGTCACCCTGGGTGACACTCTCCAGCCAGCAGACGGGGAAAGAATGTGGAGAAGGGTGAGAAGTTTGTTTTACAGAGAGCCACATCCAGAAGTGATATCTAACACTTCTGCCCACATTCCATGGCCAGAACTTGAAGGGCCCCCACCCTACACAAGTACTAGGAGATGTCCTGGCCGGACGGCTGCTTCCCTACAACCCGATGCTGTAGAAGCGGGGCACAAACCTTTGGTGGGACGTCAAATACACCCGACACAGTTGTGCTGTAGGAATACATCCAGATTTATTCAAGCTCCAGAAAGCTAGTTTTCTTCTTCTCTTTCTTCTGCTTTTCTACCTGTCTTTTGTCAAAGGCAAGTTTTTAAAGTGCGGAATGATATCACCTAATAAGAATAAAGAAATAAGAAAGTGGACACCTGTGACCACTGCTGGTGGGTATGTACACTGGTTCAGGTTTTGTTGGGTAGGGAGGAAACTTCAATGAAAAAACCTTCTACGGGATGCGTAACTTTACATCTAAGGATGTTTCCCAAAGAAATCAGTGGGTCACAGCTCATGTCAGTGTATACGAGGATGTTTATAACAGTCACACATTGTAAGCAAGCTTGATGCCCAACCACAGAAAACTGTTTAAGTGACTGTGCACATCCACATATTGGAATACTATGCAGGCGTTTACAATACTTGTGCAGATACCTGCAAACATAAAAATGTCCATGATATCTCATGATAAAAAAATAAGACTCCTAAAGTGCAATTTTTTTAAAACAAATTGATATCTGTAACAAAAAGGCTAGAGGACACATTCGAATGTTCACGGTATTTATCCCTGGGGAGTTGAACTCCGGGTGTTTTTCACTTTCTTCTTTTACAGCTTTATGTAATGTGTCAATATTTTGTCATTAAAAATAAAACCAGCAAAGCTATTTTCAGCTTGAAATGAAAAAAAAAAAGAGTAGATACAGGGGATTGGGGTTTAGGTGATTAAAGGCAAGCATGTGAGTCAGACGTGGCCTGCTGGCCCCTGCCTGTCTGTTGGACCTGTCGCCTGACACTCAAGTTGCTATCAGGAGCACTTTTCTCTGTCAAAGAGACTGGCTTTTGTCACGCAATCCCCAGGTTATAATGGGAGGGAAGGATAGGCCCCGGAGCAGTCGGCAGAGCCAGCCCCGCTTGAGTCGGTCACTGGGCTTGCCATGCCCCGGCCTCTGCATGGGGAACGCCATCAGGGCCCTCGTGGCCTTCATCCCTGCTGAGCGCTGCCAGAACTACATCGTCGGAGACCTCCTGGAGATGCCGCTGGACAGGATGGTGGACCTCAGCGGGAGCCAGCTGCGCCGCTGCCCCGTGCACGTGTGCTCCTTCAGGGAGCTGGTCAAGCTCTACCTGAGTGACAACCACCTCAACAGCTTGCCTCCGGAGCTGGGGCAGCTGCAGAACCTGCAGATCCTGGCCTTGGACTTCAACAACTTCAAGGCTCTTCCCCAGGTGGTATGCACCTTGAAACAGCTCTGCATCCTCTATCTGGGCAACAACAAACTTTGCGACCTCCCCAGTGAGCTGAGCCTGCTCCAGAACCTCCGGACCCTGTGGATCGAGGCCAACTACCTCACCCGGCTGCCGGATGTGGTCTGTGAGCTGAGTCTCCTTAAGACTCTGCATGCCGGCTCCAATGCCCTGCGTCTGCTGCCAGGCCAGCTCCGGCGCCTCCAGGAGCTGAGGACCATCTGGCTCTCAGGCAACCTGCTGACCAACTTCCCCCCCGTGCTGCTTCACATGCCCTTCCTGGAGGTGATCGACGTGGACCGGAACAGCATCCGGTACTTCCCCAGCCTGGCCCACCTGTCAAGCCTGAAGCTGGTCATCTATGACCACAATCCTTGCAGGAACGCACCCAAGGTGGCCAAAGGTGTGCGCCGTGTGGGAAGATGGGCAGAGGAGACACCAGAGCCTGACCCCAGAAAAGCCCGGCGTTATGCGCTGGTCAGAGAGGAAAGCCAGGAGCTACAGGCACCTGCCCC
Organism: Indri indri; assembly: GCA_004363605.1. Taxonomy (NCBI): domain Eukaryota; kingdom Metazoa; phylum Chordata; class Mammalia; order Primates; family Indriidae; genus Indri; species Indri indri. The sequence continues at coordinate 54,267 of RJWJ010006596.1, read as the reverse complement.
ATCTCCCCCAGCCCCTCCTAGCAGCTCCTAAGGAGCTTCACTTGTAGGTCAATGACAAGTATGTTCCGGAGACCTCTCCATTAGAGTAGAAGGGATTGCTCTGGGTCCTCTGGGGTGGCTCTGCCAGTAGGGGCTGACAGAGAGCTAGGTAGAATGCCATAGCCACATCACACGGAGAAGAAAACATTTCTGGCCAACGGCATCTCTCCAGAGGGAAGTTGTCATGCTATTGCTGATATAGCAACCCAGGGTGATCATAACTTCTTTACAAGAAAATAGCTTCTCCAAGCAGTTTTTGAAATAGTAGAGCAAAGGCCGGGACACTTTGGCTCAGAGTGGCTGGTCATGAGGCTCGTGAGCTCTTCAAATAAGGTATTTGTTATAGAAGTAAGTGTTCAGGTGGCCTGTCCCTTTGCAGGGTATATATTCTTTACTATGAATGACCATAAAGAGTATCAATGTATTGTTACTGACTTCAGCCTACTGAAAAGGACATTTCTACCTAGTCCATCAGTCAGATTCACAGAAAAAAGCTTTTTGTTGCAAAGGCTTGAGATGAAACATAGGCCCCAGCAGCTTAGTGCCTGCTGAAAAGACCCCTGATGGAGAATGCCTCTTGGTGGAGTCCGGCTGCCACTTTAAACTCGACAGTGGTTCATGTTGATTTAGTTCATTTCCCCCAAAAGGTTTGACCCAAGGTCTGCTCCCAACAGTTTCCTGTCACTGACAATATCGGAAGTCATCTGGAGAGCAGAACCTCTCTTCGGCAATGCGGTCTCATGTAAGTCAAGCCTTGTGATTCCTGGCTGCTTCCCTGCGGAAGAGCCCTTGTTTATTCACACTAATGAACCAGAACTGAGCTCAACTGAATCCCCGTCCTGGGAGGGGATTCTTGGAAACCACATTTCCAGAAACCTATTAGGTTAAAGGTAGTAAGTTAGAAATCTGTTCACTTGAAACAAGCACTTTGAAACTTCAATTGCAGGGTTGTAGTGTATATACGAAGTCTCTGCCTCTTTAGCCTAAGTATCTCTGTCTTTATTCTGATTTGTTTTTATTTTTATAGGGTCTTTTGACTGTATAAACCTTGGTATTTTGGCCATTGTTTTTGGAAGTATGTAAGTTGTGACCTTCCCATGAATATATAAACTTAAAGAAATTGCTGTCAGTGGGTGATTTAATAACACAATCCCCTTCATGTGCTTAAACTTTTTCAGGAAACAAAATGTATCATCTTAAATAAAACATACTACACTGAGCTTTTAAAAAGTACTTTTCCCACAAAAGCATCTTAACCCAGCAAAGTTTCCTTCTAAAATGACATTATACAATAAGAGTATTTTCATGTATGTCTTCCTATCAGAAATATTTCTTGCTGAACCAGAGGAAGAGAAAGTTCCACGATATTGTGTAATCCCTTCCTACCGTCACCTCCCATCTGCAGGGTGTCTGCAACACAGTGATCAGACTGACAAAAGGCCCCTTCAATCATTTAATGTAATAGGTTATACCTATAGGTCACACGTTTAACTCCTTTAGTAACAAGTTCAGATTTCTATTAGACAGCTAGGATTTATAGTCTATTTCCTCATTCCTAATGATTGAAACCCAACTATACTCAGCTGATGCTAGAACCTTTTGTCAACAGAACTTGCCTTCTAAGCTTTATCTACAGTAAAGTTCATGGATTGCTGACTTTCTTTTGACCCTGTCTTCTCCCTCCCATGATTAATGGGCCCACCTTTTCTAAAGTAGCCAAACTATAGCCATAAACAGAGTGAAGCCAATTGATCATATAGAGCTCTCATCTAATGAGCTAACTGGTCTGAATTAAATGTCAAATTATAAACATTTTTGCCCATAGTCAAGCTGTTTTCTTCTACAACAATCAATACACAAGAAATCAACATTTCTCAAGCAATGTGGTCGAGTGTTCACTAAATTTGCTTTTCAAAAATGTTTTCACTGTAGGTTTTCAACCAACCTTATAACGTATATAAATGCATATTTACATTTCTATAACCCTTCTGATGTTTTCTGGAAATGTTGACATAATTAGAAAGTAAAATAACAAAAAAAAAAAAAAGGTTGACACACCAAATATAACCTTTTTGCTCCTGATTTTAAGTTTTGGAACTCAAAGGGTCAATGCCTCAAAAGGAAAATCTCTTCTAGACGTTTACATAGGACTTCAGCTTCCATGAGTGATACCAACATTCTATAACCCTTCTGATGTTTTCTGGAAATGTTAACATAATTAGAAAGTAAAATAACAAAAGAAAAATGTTGACACGCCAAATATAACCTTTTTGCTCCTGATTTTAAGTTTTGGAACCCACAGGGTCAATGCATCAAAAGGAAAATCTCTTCTAGAAGTTTACATAGGACTTCAGCTTCCATAAGTGATACCAACTAAAACCTTTATAACATGGATTCAATGGAAATGAATCAGCGACCAAGTTTGCTTATTTTTTCCTAAAACACATCACTACAGTGTGTAATTTTACACTTAAAAAGTAGGCTTGTGCCCTAAAAATCAACTGAATTCAAACAACTTTAACTAAAAGTACGTTATCAAACACATAGTGACCCAGAGGCAGCGAGCATAGCCCTTCAGAACCACCTGGGTTCAAATCTCAGCTTTGCCACTTACTAGTCAGTTATCATCTGTGTGCCTCAGTTTCCTCATCAATAAAGCAGTGTGCTTCTACCTCACAGGGTAGAAACTCACTACTCTACTCACTGTAAGGGTTAAACCAATTACTGTGTATAAAATGCATAGAACACTGCCTGGCATGTGATAATGAATGTGTACATGACATGTTTTTTACTAAGTCTTTCCTGTATCATGCAGCACAACACTTATATTTATGCTGAAATCAGTATAATTCCTATCTTAAAGAAAAAAACCTCAATGGCAATAGAACAAAAAGGCTTTTTTCTCCCTCAGTAAATTTTTCAACCATGTAGTCCTGAATATAAGAAATATAACCACAATTTGGACAAATGCTCCTGGATTACTAAGTAAGAAAACACAGACATGATTGGTTAGCAAGGATTCATTTTAATTTCTAAATGAAAAGTTTGCTCCTCCGTTGTTAGTCTAGAATTTACAAAATCACCTAAGTACTTGAAAACATGAGACTGTGAGGGCTGTCCAGAAAGTATCCAGCCATTATTAATATAACAAGAACAGCTACATGGCTAGATACTTTCCGGACAACCCTTGTATTCATTCCTTGGCACTAAACCCATGTTTCCTGAAGGGCAGGAGGAATGTGACTAAAGTCAGGGGTCCTGCTATTAATAGTTACTTTTACTTTCTGTCATTTTTTAAAAAAAAGCATACTCCTTGTTATCTCACTACCATAGAATGGATATTATTTAAAAAAACAACAAAGTATGTATTATATATGCCTCTTGTCCCTTCTGGACTACTTCTAGAGACTGGGAAAGCAGATCTTATCTGACTCCGCAGTTCCAACATGTTATTTGATAATGGCAGATTTTATCACGGATCCAGCCCATAGGACAGGGGGCAGGTTGACATGTGGAGCACTGCTAGAGGTCAGGTACTATCCTCAGGATCCTAAGTCAATTTATATAATCTTTTCAATATTCCTTTGAAAAAGGGTGTTATATACAGCTCACAATTTAAAACTCAGAAATTTGAAATCAGGATTGCCTTTATTCTTCATACTGGGAACAAAAGTGATTCTATGGTTAAAAAGGTTAAGTCCTCTTTACACTTCTATTGTTCTAATATGCTAATAGGGTACCAGACAAGGCAAACTTTCGTAAAGGGTTTTATACAGAGTATTCTGTTGACTTTTATTATTTAAGATCCTGGCAAGAAACTGCATTCACGTCTCATGGTTACATGGAGACTTCAACAAAGGGACTATGACTAGACAGGAGGAAGTGGGGGGAAAAACCAAGGTAGTAGCAACCCAGACACTAGCAATAGAAGCATCTGTTATCACCCATTAAGACTGAGTGAACAGAGAAAAGAAATGTTACCCAAACCCATTAAGATCTTACAGCCATGGAAGAGAGGCTGCCTAGCCAAGATGTAGCAGGTCCTGCAGGGATGCAGCTACTTCCAAAGAGCAAGTCAAGAAGAAAACAGATTTCCTTTCCCCATATTCTGCCAATGCCTCTTAAACCAACAGGAAACCAGTTCACAGGGACTTGTGAATGAGGCAGATAGCAAGGGTAAGCCTGCATGGCCTCAGAGCAGATGAATACTGGATTTGGGGAGATGAGAGTAAAAGAATCACACACACAAATCATCCTTCTTTGAAGAAAGGCTGAAGCAACTTTTAGGATAGATGTAAAAATCTTAAGCACATAGACAAGTTTCTATGCAGTGACGGTAATTATTAATGTACATTCCAATTCCAAATTTCTATTTTCATTCCACAAGTCTTCTGAAAATAAAAACTCACTGCTTCCATACTTGCTGTTTCAGAGTTAAAAAAAACTACATCTTAAAACCATTACAGAAATTAGAGGGCCTAGGCTGTACTTACCTCTAATACTGAAGATTTTAAAATTTGTGAATTTGGCATTTCTCTAAAGACAACAAAATCTGTAAGGGCTTCAAAGGATATAAACTCAAAGGAAAAGAGCGTGTCTGTATTTCTGGATACAGTAATTGTTTCCACATTTCTACCTCTTTTTAGATCACTGAGTTTTAACTCTTACTGGCCTTTTTAAAGTCTTTGGAGAAAATGTGCCCAAGTACCCTCTCAGATTAAATTAACTCCAGGCTATCTGGTCCCTCAGTACAGACAAGCCGACCTCTCCCACTGAAACCTCTGCAGGTTTTCAGTCATATGCTCACCTGCTCCACCTACCTCACTTGTGGGTATCACAACCGCTATATGACATGATAAAGCACTTAAAAAAAAAAAATCACCCAGTGGATGGTACTGCTGTTACTAAGAGAATTCTCTTTAATAATACTAAATTTTTCCAGTTTTAATAGCTTCTGCAAAGTAGTATTAAAATATTGAGACAAACTTTTAGATGCTCCAACTCCCCCACAAAAAATATTGGTGTATCAATGTTTCTTTGAAAATCCTTTGCTCCTTTATGGGAATTGTCCATGATAACAGAGAGATATCCAACAAAAAACGCATGACCTACTGCTGGGCTCTTTTATTTCTTGTGCATTGTTATATATTGATGTATTAATCTAAAGTAGCCTGTAAACCATCAAACTCAGTACATACTTATGCCCATTCTCATTCTTTCTCATCCATTTACAAAAGTCCGGGGGAGGGGGAAACAGTGCTTAAGTCTTAACTATAGCCATCTTCTTTAAGAGAGTGTTACCTCACAAAACACTTGGAGAGGTGCTTAGAGCATCATGCAGTAACCAATATTTAAAATACTACCGTTGCAAACTTGAAGTAAAAGAAACCATAATTTCTTCCAATGTAAAAGCACTCAGAAACAAAACTAAACAAGTACTACACTTTATGGTACTTTCACTACACAAAATTAAATGGGTAGTAAAAGCTATACATGATTGAGCATATTTACAGCACAACAGAACCAAAAAGATTAATGTATGTGTGCTTATCACATTTGACTTGGACTTGTATTAATCAAGATAATTATTCCATAAATGTATACAGTCAATCATTTAAGTGGAACAACTCTATACTGAAAATACAACCATTAATTTCCATTAAGTAGAGTTTAAACAGGGTACATATAAATCAAGAAGACATAAGAACTAATTGTTCAAATTTTTATTTTAATACACAGTATGAGAAATGAACTTTTTAATCAACTGAATTATATGGAAAATGACACAGCAAATAAATTAGACCCATGTTGAAACAGAAGGTCAGCTAAATGTCCAAACTTAAGGATATAATAATGGGCATAGATAAACATAGATTCCATAGTCATCTTCAAGAGTTAAAGTCTTTCAAACACAACTTTGTTATGAACTGGTCCAAAGATCAACAGCATATGGGAATGCTTAACAGGGGTGGTGATCAGGGACACGTTTCCTACAAGGAAAAACATATTTAAGAAAAAAGTCAATAGTAAAAAATGAAAGGCATGATTTTAACCAAAGTTTTAAACTAAATACAAATTAGGTTAGAATCCTAATTTTATTAAAACCATTATAATCCTGCTATGGTTTGATGTTTGCCACCTCTAAAACTCATGCTGAAAATCACCAATGTGGCAGTAATGGGAGGTGGGGTCTCTGAGGGCTCTGCTCTCATGAATAGATCAATGGGTTATCACAGGAGTAGGACTGGTGGCTTTATAAAAAGAGGGAGAAGGCCGGGCGCGGTGGCTCACGCCTGTAATCCTAGCACTCTGCGAGGCCGAGGCGGGCGGATCGTCCTGAGCTCAGGAGTTCGAGACCAGCCTGAGCAAGAGCGAGACCCCGTCTCTACCAAAAAAATAGAAAGAAATTAATTGGACAGCTAAAAATATATATAGAAAAAATTAGCCGGGCATGGTAGCGCATGCCTGTAGTCCCAGCTACTAAGGAGGCTGAGACAGTACGATTGCTCAAGCCCAGGAGTTTGAGGTTGCTGTGAGCTAGGCTGATGCCACGGCATTCGCCCCAGGCAAGAGAGTGAGACTCTGTCTCAAAAAAAAAAAAAAACAAAAGAGGGAGAGAGACCTGAGCTAGCAGCTCAGCCCCCTTGCCATGTGACGCCTGGCACCACCTCAGGACTCTGCAGAATGTCCACATCAGCAAGGACCTAAGCAGCTGTAGCTCCTCAACCTTGAACTTCACAGCCTCCATAACTGTAAGAATGAACTGTTTTTCCTATAGGTATTCTGATATAAGCAACAGAAAAAGGACTAAGACAACCCAATGTCTAAAGATGCTTATACCTCATGACCAACATTCTTCAAATACTATGTTATTAGTAACAGGACATTAGAAAATCTGTGGAATGTGAAGAAGGCCTGCAGTTACTTAACAGTTCTCAACTTCTCCTCCAACCAGCCCACACAACAAAGATGAATTCTCTAGAAAAGGGCTAATTCAAGCATGTTAGGATATTTTACTAAATTAATCAGACAATTACTTTTAACCAGAAGTTGTAAAATGACAAGGCTCTGGGGCTTCTAGATGAAAACCTCTGGAATGCTAATACTCTTAAAAAAAAAAAAAACTGCCAATGGATAAGCTGGTGATTGGATAGTGTAACTCACTGAAGTATGCCAATGTTATCCCTCACATCTTTTATTCTTTGGTGACCATCAAATGAAGGGGCACATGACAACCTTTTGGAAAGAGGGAATGGTAAGGGCACTAACAAATTTTTTTACTTAATATTTGTTCAAGGAGCAAAAACTTGAGAAACACCGCTTCTCGGGGCCAGCACGAAGTTAAGATAAGCAGCTGAAAAAGTGTTATGAACAGACTCAAACCTTCCAACCTCAGTAGCTTATGGGGGAACCAGGATGCTAACCATTCTCAAAAAAGTTACCAAGCAGCTGTCACAGGGCACTAATCTGAAAAAAACAAGTCCTCTGGAAGTTAATAAGGAGTATCAAAAAAAGTTCACAGTCCAGTAAGTTTGGGAAGGCTGAGTTAAACAAAATTATTCCTGTTTTTTTTTTTACTGCAAATTATTCAGAATTTCTAATGTATTCGTGGATAAGGGCACTGAATTATTCTGAAGATTTCTGAGAGTAGGTATGGTTATGTGACCTTGCTCTCCAAGTCAGAACACTTTAGAGCAGCGGTCCCCAACCTTTTTGACACCAGGCACTGGTTTCATGGAAGACAATTTTTCCACGGACGGGGCTGGGAGAGATGATGGAGCTCTGCAGCAGGGTCCCTAATAGGCCACAGACTTATACCCGTCTGCAGCCCAAGGTGGGGGACTGCAGCTTTAGAGAACTCAGTTACCTTCTGCTGTCACTCTGCTTAAAAACAGAAAGCATCACAGCATTTTATTATTCCAAGAAAACTTTCTGTCAACTTTTCCCCTCACCTATTATCAAAATATGGAATGCTTCCCATTAACCTATCCTCCCAATCAGAAAATCTCCGGATTTCTCAGCCCCGTGTTCTTTCCATTACATCACAGTTCATCTTTTCTCTCAACATCCAAATCATCTTCTACTCTCCATCCTCTAACAGTAACCAGACAGCTATCATTCACACAAGCAAGCCAGTGAAATGAGTGCTGCAAAGATGTGCACAAAGAAATTCCTTTGTAATTTAGTTCAATTTAAGGGTGTAATTTTCCAATAATATTTCCACTGCCCTCCTGTACCTATGGGTAAACTCCCCGTGCTCTTATCTAAAAGCATCTCCTCCTCTGGTCCTCTAGATCTCCATGCCCTCTCTTAGCTACCTAGTGGACTGCTCTCTTCTTCTGCATGTTATTTCCTCTACTAATCTCTCCCACTGAAACATGCTGAGTTTTCACAGTAAGACCCACACCTTCTCTAACTGCTCTATTATCCCACTTCTCTGCTCCCATCCACAACAGACTCCTGAAAAAAGTGGTCTATCAACACTTTCTCCAACTGCCCTTTTCTAGTCTTTATTGAACCTATCTCAGACTATTGCCCCCTTCAATTCTGACATGTTAAAACCCCTTGTCAGAATCATCAATGGCTTCTCTGTGTTGTTAAATCCATTTTTTCTTTTTTTTTTTGAGACCGAGTTTTGCTCCGTTGCCCCGGCTAGAGTGCAGTGGCATCATCACAACTCACTGCAACCTCAAACTCCTCAGCCTCACAGGTAGTTGGGAGTATAGGCGCAAACTATGATGCCCAGCTAATTTTTCTATTTTTTTTTATAGACCGGGTCTCACTTTTGCTCAGGATGGCCTCAAACTCCTGGCCTCAAGAAATCCTCCCAACCTGGCCTCCTAGAGTGCTAGGATTCCAGGCGTGAGCCACCGCCCCTGGCCACTAAATCCAATTTTTAAGGTACATTTTTAGTCCTTATCTTACTTGGCCTATTAACATTTTAGCAGGTTATCGCCCCTTCTCCCTACTTTCTTCATTTGGCTTCTGTTACACAACTCCTTGGTTTTCCTGCCACAGTGGCATCCCTCCCTTTAAGAATTTCGTATTATGGAAATTGTCAAATGTATATAAAAGCAGAGCAATTGTATAATGAATCCTTATGAGCCTATCACCCAGTTTTAACAATTTCCACACATGTACATTCCTTCCAGTGTCCTTTGCTGGTTGCTCTGAATCTTTCCAAACATATCACAGGAGTTCTCCAACTTTCGGTACTTAAAATCCCTTTCCTTCCTTAGCTATAACATTCACTCTTAGAGATCCAACCAGTCTCACAGTTTTAAACACTATATACAGGCTGACAATTCCTAAACATATAACTATAGCCCGAACTTCTCCCCTAAACTACGGACTCAACTATCCAACTGCCTTAACAAGACACCTAATGTCCCAAATTGAAACCCCCATTTTCTTTCCGTCTTCCTCCCTCCCATAGCCTCCCCCATCTCAGCTAAGAGAAGCTCTATTTTTCCAGACAAAAACCTTGACTTGTCCTTAATTCTCTTTCCTCTCATACCTTATATCCAACCCTACCGGCTCCACCTGCAAAATATATCCATATCAATCCCTTCTCACCATCTTCACCATTATTTCCTAGTCCAAGCAGCCACACTTTCCCATCTCCCTGAACTCCCACTACCAGTAAAATGAATGGTTTTGGTAACTACTCACAAAAGCTATTAAAAATTAACTGAATCTTCAAGAACTAAGATTTTCTTGCCACTTAACCATTTTTGTGTGAATGAGTTTTTTAAATATTAAAGAAAAACTGCTGGCATAAAAACACTAAGAAACCCTGCACGTTATGTGCTTAAGCTCTTGCTCCTAAGCCCTCCTCCCAACCTCCAGCTCTCCAGTACTTGACCTTCCAAGCCCGGCTCTTTTTGTGCCCTTTAAATTCTGCTGCCCATCCCTCTTACCTCCTAAGCTTTTCTAGCTTAAATATAAGAGTTGTGATTACATAGTTTAAATAACTTCAGAAATACTTTTATCTAGGCAAAAACATCTCCACTTTTCCATTAATTACAATTATCAAATACACCTTCCTCTTTTGTTTCGGTGTAATTTTTTTTTGAGAACTAGAAGTGCTACCAGTACCTTGGTGCTGCTTTGATGATGTTGTCCACACGTAGAATCACCTCTGCTGCTTCAGCTGCACTCAAAAGAACTTGTCGCTTCACTTGAAAACTTTCTGTTATACCCAGTACAGCCATATCTCCAATGGTACCTTCCCTCATATCTGAATAAAAAGTGTTTATTGTAAGTAGTTTTAACAAACTATTATATCAAAACATCTCTAATGATTTATAAAAAAATGAAATCAATCCTGTTATTAATAAAACAAGATTACAACACCCAACAACTTGATTTAGTAAGAGGATCCACCTATAAATGCACTCAAGGAAAGCCTTTTAAAAAATTAAAAGGTAAACACGACTAATCCACCTATATTAACAGGGAACCAATGTCAAATAACAAAAAATTATACAGAATACTAGACCACTTACATTGTCTACCTATCTTCATCTGCACCTATCTATATAAAATTATTGCAAAAAATTTGCTTATCACCACTAACGTGGAATCTTAAGAATTAAAAGAAAATTTAGAAATCATTTACCGAACTTCTCATTAAGAATTCTACTTCAGGCCAGGCGCGGTGGCTCACGCCTGTAATCCTAGCACTCTGGGAGGCCGAGGCGGGGGGATCATTTGAGCTCAGGAGCTCGAAACCAGCCTGAGCAAGAGCGAGACCCCGTCTCTACTAAAAATAGAAAGAAATTAATCGGACAACTAAAAACACATGGAAAAAATTAGCCGGGCATGGTGGCGCATGCCTGTAGTCCCAGCTACTCGGGAGGCTGAGGCAGAAGTATTGCTTGAGCCCAGGAGTTTGAGGCTGCTGTGAGCTAGGCTGACGCCACGGCACTCACTCTAGCCTGGGCAAAAGAGTGAGACTCTGTCTCAAAAAAAAAAAAAAAAAAAAAAAAATT